>JAULBM010049406.1:0-10570 GCA_032357055.1 Geukensia granosissima | reverse complement strand
CAAGCATATTTTGGAGACTTTACCAATTTTTATATAAATAGGGTCATAATTTAAAAAGTGGCAATGTAGCAGGAGTTAAGAAAGACATTTTTATTTCTCATCAAATTTTGAAGTTTTTATTCAAAATCACAATTCAAGGGAGCATTTTAGTTTTCAGTTTATTGATTGGATTTATACTGTACATGTAGCTTTAAAGTTAATGGACTTGATGAAGTCTACAGTATTAAAACTTCTGGACCTAACAAGTCTTGTTAGAATTGAATGTGTTTGATATATTAAATCTTAACAATTTTGATATATAACTCCACTGACTTGGAGTGGTAAGGGGAATGATTTGCAGCTTTTACTGATTATTTAAAGATGTAAAAAGGGTGAAAAATGAAATTTTGTAATATTTAGAAAAAAATTATTTTTGATGGTTGTTAGCTCACCCTGCTCCACTATGTTGACAGATTCCACTATCTCTTACAGTTTATTGAGCTACATGTAAAAGGGGGGGGGTCAATTTCAAATTGGAAAATTTTTTATTTTTCATTTGATTTTGATGGTTTTTCCAAATGATACCTTTAGGCAATTTTGCAGAGTTCAGAAATTTTTCTCATCAAGTTTGGACGGTTTCATTTTCCTTCAAGATCACAGTTCCTGTAGTTCAAGGGAGCATTTAAGGGTTTTGAATAATTAATTGGATTTATGGCTTGAAATTTTATGGACTTTTATGGACGTTTACTAACTTTTGATTTACAATTTGGTTAAATTTAAACACAGTGTACTCAATATAAAATACAGGTTGGGATTGATTTTGGGTGATCTAGCAATGACTGTTTTTTTTTAAGGAGGGTCAAATAGGGAATTTTTCAATTTTCAGATGCAAGTTTTTTATTTTTTGTCCAATTTTGATGATTTTCTTTACTTTGTTCCCCATGAATATATCAACATAGGCTACAAGCATCATGACCTATCTGTTACTGTTATTGAGATATAGGGTGTCCAAAATTTCTCATCCAAAATTTAATGGTTTTTTTATGTGATTAATAATCCATTTACATGTATGTAGCATGACAAGTAGAGATAATCACCCATTAATCAACTTTCTTTGGTCATTCCATATGGCCTTACTTTGTAATAAGTATAATTACAAGCACACCCAGATTTGGTAACAAGGGCAAATTATACAACCTGCTGAGCTTTACAGACTTGTTAGCAGTTACACTTTATTCGCAACAGGGTGGAATAATTAAGATGCCAAAGATGCAAGGGTGGTGTGCCTTTATCAGTTTACATAAATTAGATTACTGCTGGTTAATATAGCAGAAAAAGGAGGTGGGAATTTTAAATATCTTGTTTGTAAAACCTGAGGCAGTTGTTACCAAACTTTTAGTTGTCAATGGTTTCTGGTTCCACTTGGTGGGAGTGTTAAGATCTCAATAGACTAAATTCTGTAGTTAACCCTACCACATGTGTCATGTGCCTGTCCCAAGTAAGAAAGATGGTCATATTTGTCTAAGGAAGGATGTCAAAAAATTATCTGTATACTTTGTCAATAAATTCTCTACAAGGATAACTGAGAGTATGGTTAATGGATTCAAAGAAGTAAAAAAGTTTTGAGACTCGCAAAAGTCTATATATTAAAATTACTTTGTTGATATAATCTTAAGAACTTTTTATGGACCTAAAGAAGTACTGCAATTTAAAAAAAAATTTCTGATTGATCTTCTACATGTATGTCATGTATTTATTTGGTTATTGTACTCTGTAAGTTAATTAATCAAGATATGTATTTGAATTTTAGATCAACAAAAACAGCATCTGGAGATATGTCATGAATGTCTAGCATGTCTGATTCTTCTAATGATGAATGGCCAGAATGGATATGTGATATTTGTCATATAAAAGCTAAAAATTCCAATGCATTGGATATGCAGATGATTTGTCGGGAAAGGGTTCTTTTTTCTGATTCTGATGGAAAGAA
Organism: Geukensia granosissima; assembly: GCA_032357055.1. Taxonomy (NCBI): domain Eukaryota; kingdom Metazoa; phylum Mollusca; class Bivalvia; order Mytilida; family Mytilidae; genus Geukensia; species Geukensia granosissima. Next base: position 8,601 of record JAULBM010049406.1, on the reverse strand, counting down.
ATGGGTGTATTGCAATCAATGTGACAAACGATTCCATCTTGCTTGTGTACCAAATTTACCAAAAAATGTTGAAGAATCAGACTTTGAGGACATTATATACTTGTGTGACAATTGTGGTTGGTCAATGGCTGGAACCTATTCTGACATGTCTATTTAAGATGTTTATATATTGCAGATTAACAAAATTTGGAAAATGGACAGTAACAATAATAATGACATGACTGATGGCAACAACAATGATGATTGTAAGTAAAATTTATTATTAATAATTTCTGTTATCATGTCATGTACTCATTCATGTCATTCTTTCCAATTAGATATTGTAAACAATTTCTTCTAGTTAGTCCTGACCATAAAATTGAGGGGCATATACCATCTCTACACATTGTATATTTGTCATAGATTAAAACAAAATTTATCCTTGATACTTTACAAACAGTGGATAAGCATTGATAAGATTTTTAAGAAGTAGGCTTAATATACAAAAAAGGTGTCTACTATGTGGGGAATCGAAATGGATTATAGGGTATTTTTCCTATTAATTATCAATATTTACCACATTCTTCCAATTGTTTACTATGATTTTTAGGGGGTAGTTGTACTATGAAAGATTGATACTTTACAAACATTAGATATGTACAATATATGTGGGTTCTGGTGCGTTCCCACTTTCAACTCCCTAGATTAAATGTGATATCCAAAAACATTTTTTATTGTTTTTCATAATATATTTTGCTCTTGAGACAACCTGGCCAAATGCTAATTTAGGTAAAAAATTAACCAATCTTGGAAGGGATCATCAATGCAAAGTCATTTACATAGTTTGCCCATTCCTATGTTTGTCTTGGTTAGGCAAAGAACACAGTTGCAATAGACGATACATGAAATTATCTATATCCCTCTGAAACCTGCTTGGCCAAATAAACAATGTCTGAAAATCATCTAACTTTCATGATGATTAAAAAAAATGACAAAGAGATAATGTAAAACCTTCGTCATTGCATGGGTCTAACATTCTGTGTGAACTCTTTAGTTCCCATTTATTTCAGGTGGTTTTGATTGAGCTAAGTCTAAATGTTGGTTTTATCTCCTGTTGGACATTGCTTAAAACACACACACACACACACACACATATATATATATATATATATATATATATATAGATAGATAGATAGATAGATAGATGAAAGGATTAATATGAACCAGTAATTCATCCCAACTGTTTGCATGATGACAGAGTTTGAACAACACAGACAACAACTCAATTCATCTTGTCGTATTTGTAATGGATTTATCAGAGATGCAAAACTGTATTCCAAATTAAATCATGCCGAGGAGATTTTTTTCCTTTATGGAATAAGGGTAAATTCTGAAGTAGATGGTGTGTATCCATCATTTGTTTGTACCAAATGTTCAAGATCTTTATACAGATATAGATATTCAAAGGGTAAATGTGAAACTGAATTAAAAAAGATTGTACCAAAACTGACTTTCAGTCCACATACTGCAGATTGCATAATTTGCAAGTCTGGTGAACGACAGCGTGGTAGACCTAAAAAGAGAAGAAGAGTTGAAAATATGGATGGAAGTATGCAGGGCCAGGGTACTGCACACTCATCATACACAGATGGCAAGGACAGTGAAAATAAAACCTATGTCATGGACAGTTCGACAGAACCAACCAAAGATGAATATTTTCATCTACAAGGACTCCTTGAACACACAAAGCAAGTACTGACAGAGTTAACTGAGGAGCAAAAACAATTTTACTTCGACAAATTTCTGGAAATTTTAACAATAGAGGAAGAAACACTCTTGTGTTGGAAAATTGGTAAAAAACAGCGTATTCCCATTTCAAACGATTCTAACACTTTCTCAGTTTTATACAAGGATCCAGAGGCTTTGGCTAATTTTGATGTAATGATGTGGTCAGAAAAACGACACAAACCTCTAACTGGATACGTAATGGGACTTGCAGGGTTCACTCCATCCTTACATGCATTAGAGGGTAGTTCTACAAATATCTTGTCGGTTGCCCACACAATTGAAAAGGTATATAGTTTATGCAATAAAGGCCTCATATCCCCAATGTCATTCTTGCTTAATCTTACAGCATACTCTATTACTGGTAGCCGTCTGATAGTTGATATGTTGGGAAATTTAAATCCAGCAGGACATTATAAGACAGTTACCTCTTGGGTAAAAGAGCAGAGTAACAAAGTGCCTGAACTTCCATCTACAGATTTGATTAATGTCTTTGACAATGAACAGGTTATTGGTAGGACATGGTCAATAAAACCGAAAAACAAAGTAGCAACATCCATCATCACCAATAAAGGCTTCCTCCCACTCCACAATATAGAAACATTGCAAACAAGAGCCGACTTAAAACCAGGAAAGACGTTATATTTATCAACTGCCTCTGATCATGAAAAGAACCAATGCCTAGACAATTCAGATAATGACATTTCCAGCTATGAAAAAAAATTGAAAACTGCCCTTCATGAAATGATTAATCAAGATGGAGAGAGGTATTCCCAAATGGAAAAGATTCACAATGAACAACTTTTTTACTTTATTCAGCATGCAATTGACTTGGTTGCATTGGAACAAAAATCAAGTAATGAAAACTACAGCGATTATATCGATGATTTAGTCAAAAAGGAGGTTCAAGATAAAATCTACATCAGATGTGAATCCTGTGGAACCCTTAATCTAAAGAGAAAGTATGTTTGTATAAGCTGCGGTGAAAGAGAAGGTTTAAAAAAAGCTAAAGAATTGAAAAAGGCCCGTTCAAATTCAAATATTTCGAAAGAACAGAGGACGCATCAAGTGATTATATTTGAAGATGATGACAAAACATCAGAGACGACACAGGTTCACAGTGAATTTACACAATTTGAGCATGTCCCATCTAACCATGAGAGGAAACGAGAAATTATACTGACTGATCCAGTTTTTTGCAACCCCAATAGTATTGTTACTGTAGCTAGAGTATTAAGACAGATAGGTGAAGAAAATGGCATTATTAGATATGGTGGATCAAAGCGTTACTGGACTTTTGTTTGTTGTGATGGACTGCCCTACATGATAATTAAGAAACTGAAGGAAGAAGCTGTGGTTTGTGCAGTGTCTGGGTGTAAGAAGGCTTTTCTTTCAATTGAACTCTATAACAACCATGCAAGGGAAAGTCATCCTACCATGCAAAGAAGATTTTTGTTCGAGTTTGATTGGCTTTACATGAGAATTGGTGCAGGTCATTATGAGATGAATCTCATGAAATCTTTTTTTGAACTCAATTGGATCCCAATTTTGGAAAACCTTTGTCAAGTCATGGGATTTGAAACTGAGGCGTCTAGAGACTTTGCAAAGTCCTGCAAGGATAATCACAAAACTTGGCGATTGTTATTGACATTCCACCTGGGCACATTACAGGAACTTGTATTGCCATATGTACGTCACTGCTTACTAACAGATGAAATTCCATCACCCAAGGCATTTTTAAAGTACAGCACTGACAGGTATATTTCTTCTTATAACCCTAATTTCACATACCTGATGGATCAGACTTGCAGATTCTCCCAGGGAATAGTTAATTTTAGAATGGCAACTAGAAGGAATAATGCTGCACTCCTAAAAAGTGCGAAATACATGACAAAAGAACTGTTCCATGGTAGAACCCATCCTAAATACCAGACGATAGAAATATATGACACCCTACAAGACTTGATGATGCCAGATGAAGTCCAAGAATTGAATGATAAATTTTCTTCAATTACAACTAGTGGAAACAAATCTTTGGGTGAGGACTTGGACTTTGTTCTAGAAGAGAAAAATAAGCAGCTGAAATCCTGGATACCCAAGGGAGTGCCAACAGATGAAATATGGCTTACTGTTTGCCGCAATAATGAACTTTTAGAAAATATTAAAGACCACTGTATGTCAATGTTTGGAATTAAGTCTGAAAAAAGTTCTTTGAGACCCTTGGGTATTGATGATGCTGTCACAGCATACAGGGTATTGCTTAGAAGAAGCAAATACTTAGAAAGAATAGGTGATCATACCTCCCTGTCTGGAATTGCTCTTGATGAGGACTTGGTAAATTTTACTGGCCAGTCTGTTAGAAAAAGAATTCATCTATTAAAAACAGAATTTCTTGGATTACCCATTCACATTGAAGATACAAAATTTCGCCATCCAGTTCCCATAACACCAGCAGAACGACAAAAACTTCAGAGTACAGGCAGTATGACAAATAAAGAACTCCAACATGAAATTGAAAAACTTTTAGACAAGATAGATGAACCCTTCCAGTTAGATTACCATAAGCAATTGTACCAACAGGAGGTAAAAACAAAAGGGAAGGCTAAGCTGCTGCATTTTTTAAAAGAGCTTAGTGATTTGTTAGATAGTCTGCAAACAGGCATGACAGACACTGAACAAGAGGGTAGTGTTCCCTCATATTAGGTAATTGGGAATGGATTGTACAAATATTTAGGTTGCTTAATTTCTTCTTTGAACATACCAGAGCATGTTTGAATAATAATTCTTGTACAAACACTAAAAAATCCTTTGACCCTTTTAGCATGAAATGAACCGTGACTTGGGATGCATCGCATGATATTTCTTCTTATACATTATATACATTCAGGAATTCTTTCTTTTTTGGTTTCGACCGGGAATGAAGTTGCGGAAGCAAGACATAAATATTATTGGGTCAAAAATATTTGGTGGTGGGTCAACAATATACATAACAATTCACTCTCAAAATCTCTTAATATATCAGTTATTATATTTATCATACTATCTGTTTCAATATGGCATGCATGTTTCAGCACAATTTTCTTATTTTTAGACAAAGGCATGGACAGCATGAACCCAGTAACCATCATGATCATTGTAATATGCATGGCCATAATTGTATTCCTAATTTTCATTATGTTTGTCATAATGGAGAGAAGGTGTAAAATAAAAATTCACACAAGGTAATTGTAATTTATTAATTAAATTTAACTGGTGCTGTGCTAGCAAATGCAAGCATGTTGTGTTTTACAAAAACTATTATCTGCCATTTACTTTTTCTATTTCATTGTAATCTTAAATTCATTATTCTTAAACTTTGAGAACATTTCTTACATTTCATTTTACATGTTTAATGCAATTCAGTTATAAATTTTCTTCAGATATGATTTTTAGATACACAATTCAAATTAAATCACATCATTCATGACATTAAAATTCTACTGTTACTTGGTGGGTGGCTTTCTCATGGACAATCATGCCACATCTCCTATTTTATATTTATATTACAACACAATTTGAATATTATTTTGCACAAGGGCTTAAGTCTGGTTTCTGTTAAAAAATTGTAAATTTTACAATGTAAAACACCCACAAAAAATGAAGATTTTAGGACTGTAAAAAAAATATGAATGTCACAAATGTGGAATAGACTAAATGTCAGCAAATGCTCCATATATTATTTCAATATAATTGTTAAAATTTGCGATAATATGTTCTTTATAACATGATTTCTTGCATTCTGTATTACAAACCTGAATTGAATAAGATATTCATATCGAATATATCCATTTTTTAGCTACAGAGGAGACTTCTAAAGAATTTATGAAACCAAAACCAGGGAAACAGAAAATGTATAAATCGACCAAAGAACAATTAGAACTTAAACAAAAAGCCTTAATTAGGTCTAGAAGCCGAGCAATGAACCAATTAAAAAAGTTAGCAGTTAAATTGGAAAAAGAACAAATTTATGAACCACTTGATACACTATTTTTAATTAGAAGAAGGAATTCAAACATTATTCGCTGTTATGGATATGGAGAATTAAAGAAAAACTTTATAAAGGGAAAACCACTGACCAATGAACTTCCTTTCTGTGGGAAAAGGAAAGAAACAATTATGCCAAAAGTGGAAAAAAACAGGAAAATTGATCCTCTTACCCCAGCTAAGGATGTATTTCTATTTGGAGTTGGGAGTGGGAAAACAATAGCAGAAAAACAAAAAGAAGTCCTTGACAACATGACTGTAAATATAACTTCACCAGATGTCAATGTGTAAGTATAGTTGGATATTATTTAAATGTGACATAATATATTTAAACTACATAGCTGGATGGCATGATGATTGGGCCATTTCATGTCTAAAGATGTTATAGTTACAAAGGTCTAAATGGGAATTTTTGAAAAGCTGAAAAAGTCCGTTCTATTAAAGAGCCATAAAAGTCTTGATGATGATGCAACAAAAAACCTAAACTGATCAGATATGCTTGCATCAGACATAAATTAACTCCAGTCATTGTAATGTTTTCTTTTTTTTAACTTTTAGAGCAACACAACAGAATAAAGACATGAAGAAGCAAAAGATCAATACAAAAGGAAGAAAAAAATTGTTTCAAAGGTAAATGAATGGTTGAAAGAAATTCTTGCTAAGGTCAATGGAGGTAATTGGAGGAAAACCCAGAAGTAACTTCACACAAAGCATTTTTAACATGTTTACCACAAAACTAATCATTCAGATTAAATGTACACTACAATATTACCAGGTATCCTGTTTTAATGCATGTGGCATAAAAAGGTATCAACAAATATGCATACTAGCTAAATGAATACTCCAGTAAATCAAATATTTTATTCTGAAATATAGGGTAGCTACTCTATCTTCTTGATTTAAGCCTTATTCATGTATATTTTATACAAGGCAAAAAATGTGTGCTTCTATTACATAACATTTCAAAACAGGGTTTGTGTTTTTTTTCTTCGCTCGATAAATCTGGAGAATGCAATCTTGACTGGTCCGTCATTTCAATGGCCAGAATATCAGCCAGAAGCAGGAAAAACTGATTTATTTACTGCTGAATGTGGGCTCAATTAACCCTCATTTGGCTATATTCCTTCGAAAGAAGGGTGGTGATCACAGTTGTATTGTTGTTGAACATTTTGGATATTGAAGTGGTTCATATTTATCTGAACAAAATGAGAGGGACAGTTAGAGAATTTTTTGATTTTTTATTTCTGTTAATACAGCAACAAAAACATGTATGGTCAGTATTTTATTTTTTTGCCTCCTGTAAATATAATTGATATTTGTTACAGGGAAAATGATGCAATCCAGGTGTCAGACAAGTCACGGCGAGAAAAACTGAAAGAGCTATATGCAGAAAGGTAATGTCAACCCTTTTGATATTGGTCTTCCAGTGATAACAAAATGTAAATTGAATTGTAATTTACTGGGTTAAAGGTTCACAGCTTGCTATAGGGTGTTGCCATGTGTCCATTATTTAAGACCTTAATGCATCCTGTGATTAACACATTTTGGATGACAGTCTGGTTGATAATTACATAAATTATGCCTCATCTTTTTCATAACTGCCTCGGTGGTGTAATGGTAAGCGTGCTCGCCTTCAGTGCAGGAGGTCTGTTTCCGGCCGGGTCAAACCAAAGACGTTAAAATTGGTATTTAGCATTAAGAGTAAGAGCAAAGACTGGTTGGCCCAGACATGCCAGAGTTGGAACAATGTGTCTTGGTAAAGAGACATGTCTTCCTGCGGACTGTTGATTTCCTAAGCTAGCACATTAAATCTGGCTCAGAATGTTGATCTAGTACAATGTAGGGTTTATTCATCATCAGTCATCATTAACATGCTTTTGTCCTGAATATGCATGAACAATGGACAAAGCACTATTCAATCAATCAATCAATCAATCAATCTTTTTCTAAATATAGAACAAATATTTAGTTTATTGTATTGGACACACCATTTTTGTTAATAGCTCTATAGAAAAAGTGCATGCAGTGTGCATCTCGCATTTATTTGGTTAAAAAACATCTATTTTTTTTTGGTCGTTAGAAGAGGTTCAAGAGGAAGAGGTAGAGGCAGAGGGAGAGGATCAAGAGGGAGAGGTGCAAAGACTAACAGGTATACCTTTGTCAACAAATATGATATTACTGGTGCTAATTAATGTTCTAACATTAGACAAACAGTTCAAAGATAAAAAATGACCTCATGTATAATGAGTTTCTTGTCAAACCTTTTACATCCTGCATTAGTTTCATTCATGTTTATTTCCTTTTCAGAAATGAAGATGCAACAGAACCACAAAAACAGGATGAAATAATTGATGCCATGTAAGCTGACTTTTTATATTTTTGAAATTATTTTTCAATTTATTTAAATTTTTTATTAATGTTATTACATTTTATTTTGTATAAAGTGGAAAACAAATCTGCTAAATGAAAAGATTTTTATTTAAAAAAATAATAATAAAGTCGCCTAATTTCAACATAAATTTTCCACTCTGTGCTTAGTACAGTGAAAGAGGAACTTGTTTTATACATGATTATTTCCTTTCCAGAAATGTAGATGCAGATCAGGACCAAATAGTAGATCGGGACCAAATTGTTGATGATGAGTAAGTCAAAGTTAACAACATGTATTTTTTAAAATACTCAGTTTTTTTTACATATGTGTATTTCCATTTTGCATTAACAAAATTAAAAGATTAACATATAAAAATAGGAGATGTGGCATGATTGTCCATGAGACAGCCACCCACCAAGTGACAGTAGAATTCTAACTTCTAC
>JAULBM010049395.1:0-10571 GCA_032357055.1 Geukensia granosissima | reverse complement strand
AATGTTAAACTAAGTTTCCTCATGGCGGCCATTTTGAATTTCCCATCGGCATCAATTTCACAAATCTGGCAAAGGACAACCTGCTTAACATTTCTGCCAAATTGTTTGAAATCTGCTTAGTGGTTTCAGAGAAGATGAAAATGTGAAATTTCCATAGGGTCCAATGATAAACTAAGTTTCGTCATGCGGCCTAACAATTCAATCCACTTTGTAGTTTCTGACAGGAAGATGTTTGAAATTTGAACCAATCAGAACACATAATTAGTTCTGGTGGCCACGATGAATTTCCGATCGACACCAATTTCACAAATCTGGTAAAGGACCAGCTGCCAAATATTTCTGCCAAGTTTGGTTGAAATCTGTACAGTGGTCTCAGAGAAGTTGAAAATGTAAAAAGTTAACAGACGATGACTGATGCAAAGTGACAGAAAAAGCTCACCTGTCCCTTGGCCTAGTGAGCTAAAATGTACTTTCTGTTTATAACGGGTAGTTCAAAATGCAAACACAGTTGATAAGAAACCTGGTTATCTGAAGCTACGACATCAAACCAAACACGTTGGATTTAGTAAAAAACATCAAAAATAGCCAAATAAAACAAGATGTTGTGCCAGTGCCAAATTAAAAAAAAGTATCGACATGGTTAGTCTTGCTTTAAGAATTTCACAGATTGTTTTCAATTTCAGTTTTCATAAGACCTTTTTTTATTATGGTTACAGAATTTACTAGTGATATAATCTTTGATATTGATTATTCATTGATTTTACAGCCTGAATAAGAAGACGTTATCAAAATTGCATATTCATACTGAGTTTTTTTCTTTCTCATTCAAATTTGGTTGATTGATTGATTGATTGTGTGTTGTTTAACGTCCAGTAGATATTCAGGATGAGAACAAGTTATCAAACAGTTTATCATACAAAGGGCTAGCTATAGATAAGGCCGAGTAATCTAACAGCCACAGGATACTTAGGACTGTCTGAGTAGGGCCGGGAAATTTAGCCTAAGCAATCGGTCACCTAAGGACCACTCTTTAAGAGCTGTTACAAACGTGCTGAGAGCGTCGCATTTTCCAATCACGGGCACGGCGGAAATGTTCCCGATCGAGACGAGTTGAGAAATTCTACATCCCGATCAACCAACGGACGCCCCTTCCGGAAGGCTTCTAGCAACAAATTTCTCGAACCATGCTACTGTCGGGGTGGATGAGTATCTATACATCGTGCCCAACCAAAGGACACCCTTCTGCATGAGGTCTACCTGCAGGCGAAGAAAACGAGCAACAAAATTCGCAAACCATGCTACTCTCGGGGTGGTCGAGTATCTATTCATCGCGCCCAACCAAAGGACACCCTTCAGCATGGGGTCTACCTGCAGGCGGAGAAACCGAACGCCATATTGCTATTACCAGCCGCCCTCTGGGGGCATTCGAACTTGGCATATGACTTTTAAAGTCCTTTCAGAGCGATGGATTTATTGCGTGTATTGCATATGGTTAATGTTTTTTAATGGTTTTTGCTTCCTTTTTCAATTTGTTTGAACATGAATTATTATTTTTCTATATGTTTGGATTCCGGTCATCATGTTATGGATCTATTGCTGCTGATTATGAAACACCATTTTAAAAATCCATTACTAACTGGAATGCCATAACGAAATAAACAATATATAAGGTTTTTTGGCGTTAAGACTTCTTAATTATTCATCTCTTAATTTTATTGTTTAATTTAATAATATATTTGCACCATTCACCCGGGTGTTTTGGTGTATACCAGTATTTAATATGTCGAATATCTAATCATCACTCAAGATTATAACTTATTCTCTTTAGAACACCTTTATTTGTAACACATTAAATGGAATTAACCTAATAGATCTGGACTGTGCATCTGAATTTTGATTCTGTTAGACATTTCTGTTTTAATACTTCCGTATTAACCTGATGACAGCACAAAATTATTCATTGTCATGTTCATGCTGCTATACTCCTAACAGGAACTGTCAAACATACTATATTTCCTATTGATATGTTTTAAAAATAGTTTTTTAATTGAAAACGTTTTAGCATCTATTTTGAAATGTATTTCTAGAACATCATCATGCATATATTGTTTCTATAATTATCACGTCTCCGTAGAATGGCATTTGGAAATTATAGAGGTACAGGACGCGTAATACATATGTAATAATAAATATACTAAATATACTACATACACATATTATTATTTTGAAAAACTACAATTATGATAAATCAATTCTTTAGTAAATTAATAAACTTCCAGAGATTATTTTTTATGTTTTACCTGTATCCACTCAAAACTGTCTGGAGTTTAATCATCAAAAGATCACTTAGGCTACAAAATCCACATATTAAGATTATAAGGTTTATAAAAACCACTCCTTTTCCAGAAATTTTGAATTCGAATTTCCCGCTATATTAAACTCATTACACTGATGCTGAAAAAATTTTGCAATGTCCTATTAGTCGATGTGAAAACGGTTATTTTGTTTAGAAGTCCGGTGTAGAATACATATGCGAGAGACCAAAAAATGCGTAGTACAAAAATACAAGACAATTTTAAAACAAACTAAAAGATAAAAAGTAAACAGGAACAGAAGCTTGGAATCCACGAACTCCTTTACAAAACAGGAGTGATGTCAGATGATATTGATGAGTTTATAACAAACCGACTTATTACTTTGTATTCGCCTTCTGCATTATTGAGAAGGAACAAAATTATAGCGTTTACGTATTGTTTTATACAAAATCCTATACCCAGTAAGAACTAAACAAGAAAATTGTGAAAATAGAAGACAAAAGGCAGGCAAGATCATATTCAACAGAAGGAAACTAGGATCAAATATCAGTAAACAAACAATTACACAGATAACTATAGCTTGAGGAGCACAAACCGTATGAAAATCAAGGGGATCAGGTGCCCCGGAAGGGTAACCAGTGGTTTTCATCTGACGAATACTGATTGAATTGACAAAAACGCCATACTTAGAACAGGTTAATGACAGTAATTCCATCTCTTGAACGGAATGTGAAACGAAACGTTCCTGGCAACTGTCTCCCCTCTTTTTCTGTGTAAGATTCTGTGTGAGCCATTTCTCAAAGCAGAACCATATCAATGAATAAATCGTCCAGATAGTGTGAAATTCTGTTGGTATGTTGAGACATGTGTCCGAAAAACCGTACAATACTGTTCTCAATGCGGATGAAGGAAGCGAAAGAAAACCGAAGGGTCAGACAAAAAAAGTCGACAGACACAGCAATCTCAATAACACGAACAAGAGAAAACGACGTATACACATATATCTAAATTCACATATTCGAAACAATGCGGACCCCACCAAAAAAAAAAAAACGGAGATTGAACTCAGGTGGTCCGGAAGGGTTAGCAGTTCCTGACACGCCGCACTGTCCATTTTCCAATCCGGTATGAGTTATTTCAGGGTATAGGGGAGCTTTCAAGCGGAGAAGGCGAACAGCTTGTTTTTCCTTCACATTTACAATATCTTTATCTGACCTGAAAAGCAAAAAACAGTAGGCCAGGCAATCTATCTGACAAAAGTATATAAAAAATACAATTTCATCGTTTACGTGATCTAAAAGCATTATTTAGAAAAAAATAAGCACCTTTTGATGAGATACATTTATTCTTCAATAACATGAATAAGTAAGCAATCTAGTAGAATTCCCACTTAAACAAATTATATAAATGTAAATGTTGTTCCCAGACATAACTGAAGTGTAAAGGATTATGCAGAAAACATATGAACATAAAATTTAATGCAACGCGTGTTTCCCTAAACATTTGTTTTAATATGGTTAACATTATCTTTATAAAATTATATACATTCCAGTGAGATGATTATATAGCTGTAAAAAACTAAATACATATAAATAACATTACATCCACACAACAATACTTCCATTCACTTTCAAAATCTCGAATACACAATATAAAATGCAACATATCTTGTTCAGCAAAATTTAGTGGCAAATAAAATTATTAAATGTTATATCGAACCTGTAGATAAAATGGCAAAGAAAACACTTTTGTTTGTATGTTAATTATCTTAATTGAACTCTCTAATAACACTAAGACACCATTTGTTAAAGAGCTTAAAATAATCGTTCCAATGTCCTGACCAAATTTTCCTCGCATAAATGTGTATTGTGGTGCCCAAAACATTGCAAATTCTTTAGTGGTGAAAAAATGCGTCATATTCTAAATTTTATCAGTTGCAGCAAGCATCTTAGATTTTTGCATTCGATGATAAAAATGGTGTCTTGCAAGTCAGTCTTCTAGTATCCCACTTGACAACAGGTGAAAAATATTTGTTAGTAAATTTTTGGAAAGGGTTAGGATTAAAACCCCAAAAATAACCTGGATGATATAAATATTAAAATAAAAAGTATGAGAGATATATTTTCAATAGAAGCACTTAGATTTCCCTAATCTGCCTACATGATTGTTTCTTAGTCATTTTTGAAAATTTCTTTGTTAAATTTCATATCTTAAAGTACAAAACTACGTATATATGGCAATATCAATGTAATCTCTTATAACAAGACGTTTTCCATTTATTAATCAAGGTGGTTCGTCATCAATAAATTTGATATAAGCAGCAACTTGACATAAAGTGCAAAGTGTCTCATGTACTTATATATTTTCGGTAATAACATTCACTCTGCACCTGACCAATCTACCAACGCATTTTGATTAATTGGTGACAGTACTCTCCTTGAACTCATTGTTTTAATTGATTGTTGCTTAACGTAAGGCGGCAAATATTTCCTGTTTATTCAGGACGGAAACAAGTTAACAAACAAAAAATCAACATGTAGACTGTGAGCAAGGGACCGATAAGAGGGACATCAACACTGCCACTGGAACATTGCGGGTTAAATAGGGGCGGAAAATTCAGCCTTGTAACTTGGTGCCTACTGACCACTAAAATGAGCTGTTACAAGAGGTCTTTAGATTGCTTAAGACGTGGCACGTTCTAACACGGGGCGTCATTGATGTCTCACTCTAGACGGATTGTGAATTTATACATCTCCACAACCAGGGACGCCCTTATAAGGTATTGGGCCTCCAGGACGAAGATGCCTAGTGCGTTTCTTTCCACGGCAAAACTTTGTGAAATGGAGTTCGAGTATTTATTATTATATTTACTAGTACATCACACTCGAACACAGGGTTCTACCTGCAGGCGGAGAAACCAAACGACCTATTTCAACCACACGGCCCTCGTGGGGAACCCATTTATGTTTGTACTTCCATGATATAAACATAGAGCCACTTGAAACAGAATAAAAACGCTTTTTGTAAATTGCAAACTATAATGTCAACATTTGTACCAAGAATACACAGTTCTGAAAACAACGTCAAATAATTTTGGAATCAACTGAATGAAAAATGATTCCGTGTAAACTACCAGTTTGTTGTTACTGTTTAGTAACTCAAATTTCTTGTGATAAAATCTAACCAGTGATATTAGTAAAAAAAACATAATTCTGAAACGTAAATATCAAGGAAATAATAAATCGAGTTATTTACTTTAGGAATATTATTAAGCAGAAAGTTCAGATTTACCGTTTTTGATACATTATCATGTACATGCACTCGTTTCCCTATTTTAAAGTAAATCCAATATAGTATTTAAAAGAATTAATCTTAATATCTGGTCACACTGTGTTTTTGCCATTGTGATTTATTATGCACCATGTTGAAAAATTCATACAGTTGTAAATAACGCATACTGGTGTATCATTAGCGACCTAAGGTATAATTAATTTGCCCAAACTAATCGAATTTGAAGCAATTCTAATTTTTATCACTACTAATCTGATATCAGGTATTAACATAGGTCATTTGATATTAAGAAATACGGACAATAACAAATCAAGAGTTTCAACATGATCGAATACCATTTCTTGTGTTACCGTTTTAACCGCCAAAACAAATTATGTAATGTAACACTTCCAATATTGAATAATACTGATAAGAGCAATAATGGTAATAACAACAAGTAATTAATCTGAACTGTGATATATGTAAGCCGAGTACATAAAAAAACTGTTCATGAGATCTCCGGATGTACCAACAACACAATTTTGATTATGGTGGTAAATTCTTATAGTTAACAAAATACGTGTAGACTGTTTTCACTCTGCCAAGGCATAAGCTTTACACTGCTTTTAACATAGCCAAAAAACAAATTTAAAAACTTTAATAAAAAGTTAGCGAATTTTTATATGCTCACTTCAAGGAGAAGCCTCCTTTCAGTAGCATTAGAGCCAACCATAATTAAGGCGAGATAAGGACATATATCTTGTTCAATACATGTAATGAACCGAATGTCGTGATGTATTCGAAATCGCTACATGGATAAGAAGGTTTTGACAAATACAAGAATAAAATAATAGAAATAGTCGATATTCTTATTAAACAATATGAAACGAATATACAGATACAAGTTCTACATCCCATGCTGTTTCGAGAATAAAACGTAAAATACTTCATAAAACGTATCTGCAGATAAAGCAGCCGATAATTTTGTAGTTGTCTGTCGAAAGTCTTATATAGAGGTCTTCCGCAATAACATTCATAGTTTGAACACTTTCCAAGCAATAAGCATGACAGAACAAAATGCGTGAATGAACATCTTCATGTTACCACCCAGTTAAAAACAACATTTCTACAATGTACTGACTGCCTAAACTTCATAAATTTCCATAAAATCTCGGTTAATTTCAGCTTCTAGTAAATGCATAACCACCTGTCTGAATTCTATTAATGAGTTCCCTGGCTAATATTTAAACTATCATTGTTAACTCTTGTAATGAATGTAACGAAAATTCATTTATCGCCATCTTTTGTAGAGTAAAATATTCACTATATGTTTAAGACAAACTAAGTCCATCCAAGTTCTATATTATATTATTGTCGCGAAATGGGTGTCGCTGTGTTTTGCGGTAGCAACTTTTTGTGTATCCGAGCGGTTAAGATGATTTTTAAATAGAAAGATTAACAGACAACTGGCTGGCTAAAATAGAATCAAAATATAAAAAAATATAAATTCTTTAATATTTCAGTAAATTCAAATTAAAATTCAACAATCCATTAATTCCATTTCAAAATATACAGTAAATACACATTCACAGTAGCACAATAAAATTAAAATATTTCACTCAAGATAAATTCCCTCAATAATTTTGCACAACCTAGATTCCGGTAAACAATAAGTCACGGACTTCACCGTTTAGCTGAACAATTTGTAAATACCAAAATATAGGTAAAATTGTAAGTCTGAAGACTCTAAATTATCAATCCAAACAAGAAATATCAGAATAAAATTGTAACTTCAAACGAATGCCAAAATCGGGACGAAAATAACTGGCCGCTAAAAATAGCTTTACAAAAATCATATATTCTGAATTAGTCACGGCCTTCACCGTTCAGCGACAATATCCTGAATATACGATGTCAAATTAGTTTCAAAGCAGTGTAAAATCAATTGCAATTTAGTGAACCAATGACAAAGTGGGACAAATCAAATCCGTTTAACAACTGACGTGCGTAACTTTTTATATGTCGCAGTAATGTTTTCCAAGAGACAACTATCTACAAAACAACGTCATGTCACGACCTAGTTTGCGCTAAAAACTTACGTTTCGCGGACTTCACTAAAACAACTATTTTAATAACAATACACAACATTAAAATATATAATAAATACTTGTTTTTCTTTCCATTAAGTTCTACATAAGTGTCTTTAAATAAATGTCCTATTTACAAAAATAGATATTTAACATGTAAAGAAAGATAACTCTTCCGTGAAAATGAAAGCAACCTTCTGGCGCAAAAACGTAAATATGAAGAACTTCTTAAGATTACTTATAAATTTCAAGGTATTAAGCAATAAAAACAAATTCAAATAACTTCATTTCAATTGAAATCAAAGTAGGAACTCCAAATATTTTAATAAGATAATAAATGCTTCCAAAGATACGGTTTAACTAAATACTCAAAACCAAATTTACAACACTGCTCCCCTGGGAGAATATATTTTGTCCCCACAATATTAAACCTGAAAAAAATTTAAGGCATGTTTTGAATATGGTAATGGATTTCACCATTCTGTAACCAAATCAAAAACAAAAGATAGGAATACAGATCAACATTTGCCCCAGATATTATTTAAACTTTTCAAAAAGTTATCATTTGAAACTTTTAGTCTGACTTAAAAATAGTTAATTTCTGCATTCAATCTAAATACACTTTAAAATTTAAATATCCTTAACTAGAGAATGCAAAATTAATAGAGTCATGACATAATATAACCAATTTAAAAAAATTAAATCAATACCAATACAATATCGCATTATAAAATACTAAGTCAACATATTCATTCATTGTTCAAAATAAACGTTTCACAACACTTTTCAATTTCTCTGGTGCTGGACTTCGGTTTTCCTTCCATTTTTTATCTGTTCTCCTCCCGGCTCCACATTTCGTCAGAGCCTTGCACAAAGGGATCTTTCTGTCTAAGTTGTCTCCTCAGGTTTTCAATTCACGGTCTTTCTGATCAAGTTTTCTTTCTAACCTGGAGATAAAGTCACCCATCTTGTTCATCTCAGCCTTGTGGCTTCCCTTTAAAGCAACCAGTTCTTCTTTAAGGGATTTTACAACCTCACACTGTAAATATCTATCTTCTGTCTGGGTCGAAGAAGAATAGTATTCTTTTTCATTCTCAAATTGTGTTGTGTCTATTTCACTCGTATATACCACCTCTGCAATTTCTACTTTCTCCAGCAAATCACATTTAGCTGAATCCACTGGAAGACCCCAAGTAACATTATATGGTCTGCTTGATTTCACAAAGTGGACTATGTCATCAGTTTCGTCCGTCCTCAGATCTAAGTGTTTCTTAAAGGTTTTCACATGTCTCTCGAGTGCCTTCTGCGAAGTGGCCCTGTATTGGCATAAAGAGCAGAAATAAGGTACCTGGTCCACAGGAGCATGCTTCATCAGGACATGTCTTATTCCTTCCTGTGTGGTTCCTTCAAATTGACATTTCTCCCAGGCGCAGTAATAAATAGGCTCCGCCATGCTATAAAATAACAATGTAGACAAAACTGGAAATTAAAATCAATCAACAGGTAAGGGAACATCAGCTACAATATACATTAAAAAATAGGAAGCTACAGATTCTTCTTGATTTCTTCCACCCATCTGGGAACATCATCTGATTGGTAGGGTTTAAGACAGTTGTGATGAATGATCTCTGTATTGTTACGGCTTCTGATTTTGTACAGGACAGGGCTTATAACATCAACAACAACAATGGGACCTGACCAGCGACCATGCAATTTTTTGAAAAAAATTGTTATATTTAAACACTAGTGAATCTTTATTATATTTATTCTGGGAAATTCTTGTATCATAGTCCTTTTTTTTGTCTTAAAGCATAATTTGCTTTAAGATGTAATATGGGATCGTTGTAAACCTCCTCTAACTGGGATCGTAACTTACTAACAAAATCATATCTAATGTGAACCCAATAGGTTTTGGAATGGGAAAATAATGTAATTTGGAAGTGTCACTTCCCTACCCAGCATCATCATATTTGGAGTGTAGCCTGTAGCAGGATGTGACTTACTTCTGTAAGCAGACATTAAAATTCCAATATACATGTCCCAATTATTTACATTTTTATTATCAAAACTCTGTATCATATTTACTAGAGTAGCATAAAATTTCTCAATTATACCATTTGAGCAGGGTCTATATGCAGTGGACTTGTCTTTTTTTATATCAAGGAGTTTACAGACTTCCTTAAATACATTTCCTTCAGAATTCCTTCCCTGATCTTTGTGTATCTCCAGGGGGGTCCCAAAACGGGATACAATTTCATGAACGAATTTTTCTTCAACATTTTCAGCTTTTTGATTAGGAAGAGGGAACACTTCCATGCAGCGTATTAAATGATCACCAATGTCCAACAAAAATTTGTTCCCATGCATAGTTTTGGGAAGAGGACCTATGACAACTAAACCAACATGGTCTAACAGGTGACCCACCACATAGTTCTGCAACTCTTCCGTGAAAATGAAAGCAGCCTTCTGGCGCAAAATGTAAACATGAAGAACTTCTCAAGATTGCTTATACATTTAAAGGTATTAAGCAATAAAAACACATTCAATTAACTTCATTTCCATTGAATTAAAAAAGGGAACTTCAAATATTTTAATAAAACAAGTAAAATCCTTGAAAAAAACTTCCAAAGATGCGGTCTGACTAAATACTCAAAACCAAAATTTACAACAACTAGATCAAATCACAATTTTCAGAAAATTTATTATATAAGGTTTATTCTAGCTGTCAGCTATAAAAATTAATTCACTAAAAAATTTCCCTAGGAAATACTGTTATACAATATTTCAACAATGGCTAAAGATCCACACCCTAAGGCAAGTCATAAAAGGTAAAAAATAAGACGATAGGCCATTTCAAAATTCATTGTAACATTCATTCAGGCTACTTAAGCTTATACTG
>JAULBM010049384.1:0-10571 GCA_032357055.1 Geukensia granosissima | reverse complement strand
GCTTTTTTAGCACAAGAGAAAATGTTGATACATAATCGATTGACCAAAAATTCAATCGATTAATCACATCTACATGCGCAACTGACCGATTTGAGACTTTTTTCGATCATCAGAACATCACTACACAGAAAGGTGATTTTATATCTGAATTAAAGTCAAGTCATAATGGTTAAAACCTCTTTAAAACCTTGAACCTCAAATACACAATTTTACAACCCAAATAACAAAATAAAAAGCTGTTTAACTGCCTGTGTAAATTGTCAAAATTTTCCTTTTTGAAGTCCTTCAAGTTGAAAATTTTAATATTGTGTGAATTTGAAATTACTGTTACTAATACTGTAGAATACCTTATGGGCCATTAGAGGAGGTGTTCAACCTTATATTTCACCACAAGGAAATGTCAAAACATTCGGAAATGTTCAGTTAAAAAAAGTATTTTTACAAATGATACAAAAAGTAGACACAATCATATAAGAATTGAAACAATGTATGGCATACGTTTCTACCTTTACCAAGGCAAATTTGGACAGGCAAATTGTTCATTTGCTGTAGTAGGGTTTTTTTCTGTCTGGAACCTTATTATTGATGTTATTCTAAGACCAACTCTTCTACGACCCCACAAGACTATAGTAACTGGTTTAATCTTGCCATATTTTTTATGTGCCTAATCCTTGCTATGATGGTATATATCTTTGGTGATGTCAGATTGTTTGTTTTTTATTCCATTCATAACAGCAACAAATTCACTATGTGCTGAATATGTTTAAAATTCTGATATTGAACTTTATTTAAATTGCCAAATTTCTACTAATTTGGATGCAGATATTTGCCAGACTTTTAGTGTCTTGATTTCATTTTAACTTGAAATATGTAGTATTTTAAATTTTTTTTTTTCTGAATTTTTAAACAATTCTCCGATAAATCTCCATACCCATAGTAGTGTCTGTACTGAAGGCAATACCAACTGGAAATCAGATACTGCATGGAGTATGGGCTACCAAATAGTTTATAAATGGAAAACTTCTGTTGTTCTTGAGAAGATAAGCATACTGGTATAGAAATTTCAGGGGTAAATCATAAATTTAACTGTCTAAAATTAAGATTTCTTTTTTCTTTCTCAGTGGAGCTGGATAAGGGAAATTGGTAACAGTTCCCTTTAAAAATACAACATGTCATCTCCATTCTAAAGCAACATATCAAAAAGAATTCTAAAAAGCAATTTCAAATTGTAAAATGTCTGGTTTGTGTTTGTGCACCAATATTGCCATTTGTTCCAACAGTAAATGGTCAAGTTACCCCCCCCGGATCTATCCCCTCATCAAAACAAAATTTACCTCACAAAGAAGATTGCATTAATATTGTACTTAGTATGCTGCCTGTTTTAAGGCTGATATTAACTTCTTGGTTTTATAGTATTGATGGAAAATCCTTGTCCTCAATTGACCCCTGTGGGTCACATCCTTACTGGACAATAAAACCACTGGTCAAGCATCAGTGGTCATTAATAAGCCATTTTAATTACTTTCTTCTTTAATAATGCCTCATTCTGTTAACAATTTTGGTCAGGAGAAAATCTATTTCAATAATTTATATGCAGTGAAAGCTGCCCTATGTAAAGAATACAAAATCACTGGACTTTTAATCTGCTTAGAGCTCCTTCTCAATGGATGGAATTTATCAAATTGTCTGGAATTAAATACAGCAATATCAGGAAAATTGACTTTTATAATCTAACAGATGAATTATTATATTTATTTAAGACTACCTGAGCTACAATGTAATTAAGACAGTCCTCTTTTTTACCCACTATTGATTGCTATTATATATTGCAGTATATTCAACAGTCTGGCTTTTTATGTTTTTACATCCCTCATTATTTTCAGATTTTCAGCAGTAAAACATTGCAACTATTGTATTTTGCAGATAAACAGCTTTTAAGTTGGATATTAGCATGATTTTTTATTGATACAGAAAAGACATTAAAATTATTGTCACATTATTCTGAATGGATGTACATATTTTCATTATTCTTTCATTTATTTTATCATTTTATTGGTTTTTTCAATTTCAGACATTTGGGCAACATGATTTCATCTGGTGTAGATGAAATTAAATCCAGAAAGATTCTTTACACCCAGATAAATTTAGCTTTGGAATATTTGTTATATAAGTTGTGGATCTTTCTGGCATATATTCCATATTCTTTTTTTTTATACAGATATAAGAAGGGCACAAAATTTGTGACAGACAACTTACTTGCTTAGTATGCAAAGTGATGTTTCATTAAAAATATTATATATCAGGTGCACATCCATTAATCAGGATACAAATCATTTAATTTCTAAAGAAAATTGTAAATGACATAATCTTATAAGATTTCTCAAAATGTCCCAGCAGTGAGTCTTCTAAATTATTATCAATTAGTCTACACAAACATATAATTAATATATTCACAAATCCTGTTATTTTCCATCATCAAAGTCAGAATCAACCAATCTAAACTAATCCCTTGACTCAGTTCAGTAACTCACATTGAGGACTGAAACCAACATCTCAACACATTCAATTCACTCTATTACTAAATATGAATACAAAATATTAATATCTGATAAAGACCATCAGAACTGTTTGATGAAATATTAAAAATCTATTAAAAAGTAATCAATAGTAACAAAAACAGTAATATATATCCACAAAAATCATATTTTAGATGTAATTTTAAACAACACAACATTTGGCGTATACTTGTATATAGTCTGTATAAAGTCATATTATAAAACTTCAGAGCTTTTCTTTCGTAAATTAATGGTAAATTATTTCTGAGTACTCATACTGAATATATTGTATGTTTTTATATAAAAATGTTCATAAATAATTTACAAAACAAGCATATCCAAGTCCAGTCAGTACAAACAAATCTTGCTTTTACCATTTTGTTCCTGCTTGCTGCATGCTTCAACTTTCAACAAGATTTCAGCTGAGATTTATTGATTAAGAACCAGTAACCTTGACAAACTTGGCAAAAGGCTTTGAACAAGTGCTTGTTTTTGGTATAGCTAGGCATGAACATGCAAAAAATGTTTTAATAAAGATTTTAATGCAACTAGTCGCCACGTCTTCAAAAATGATAAAACATTTCAATTCTGAATACATTTTGAGCATGAGCAATTCTCTTAATTCTATGAAGTTAATAATTAAACCTATTTTATCAGTAACCTTTTTTTAGCAATCCACAATAATTAAAGATTACACTTTTCATTCTACATTGTATAATTGAAACTTTTTCCAGAGGTCAACTATATCTAATATGATCATGTTTTCTTTCTCTAAATTAAGGATAACCTCTGAATACAGTTGATGCAACAAGACAGATATATTGTTGTGTTTATTTCTATTCTTACTAAAAACTTTTGCTCTCTTCTTCACAAAAAAGAAAGTATAAGCAAGAGGTCCGACAAGACAACACGTAAAAATAAAATATGCTTTCATTTCTCTACTCTACTTCAAAAGCAGACTAATATAACAAAGTTGAATCTCATGTAAAATGACCTAATATGTCAGCCAGCAAAGTGAGCATCTAAATTAACACCTCAAAAAAATCATTTAATCCTATCTAACAAGCTAAAGCCCTCAGCAAACTTAAAATACTATATAAGCTTAGGAACTGTTAACAGTGTTTGTCTCAAGGTCACCCAGAAACTAAAATCGTCAACAAGAGAAGAGGAAAAAGTAAAACCATGAACATATTTGGTTTTTGATAAGCGCTGATAATATCCAGTTAAAACACCCCTGGGGATAAGGGACTTAATGTCAGATTGCAAACTGGCATGGCGGTAAGCTGGGAGACCTAGAGTGTCATCATGTAATCTCCAAACACAATTTTTGGAAACTTAACATTGATATGTGTTCAATTAAATTTGCCTTTATCGACCCTTATTTATTGTATCAAAATGACAATCAGGGATTTGGCAAATATTAATAAATTTACCAAAGGAATTTAATAACAAAAATTTAAAGATTTTCTAAAAATATTTTATATTGTTTAGGTAAAAAAAGGTAAGTCGGGTTGAGCTGCCATTTAATATGTGGTCATGCCATGCAAAGTTAAACCTAAGACCCTGCAAAAACTGAATTTTTAACAAGATTATTGGGGAAAAATAATTTAATGATACATGTACTAAAAAGTTTTTTTTTATAAATATAGATATATATATTAATAATTTAATATTGGATGTAATGCGTCTTCTGATTGGTTGAAAGTATTTTGGTTATACGCCCATAACCTAAATTTTGCCATGTGACTGTGATGTCATCTTGTTTTTCCTTGTTTTCTCCTGTCAACGTATTGAGGTTTAAATTAAATTATAAGAAATGACTGTAATATTTTTTCGGTTTATTCGAAATAACCTAAATCCCGTGGTACACTTCAAAATAACCCGCTACGCGGGTTATTAAGTGTGTACCACGTGATTGAGGTTATTTCTCCATAAACCGAAAAAATATTACACTCATTCCTTAAATATATGTGAAAAAAATGTGATTTCAAGTCAGTTTCGCATGGGCCCAGAAACTATTTATCTTGTCAAAGGAACACATCATTTAAAAAAGATGCCTGGAGGCATAAGCTTTATAATATTCAGACTCAAATATAAAAATATTTAAAAGATATGAGTCACTTGTGCCAAATTTGAATTGAATACTTTTCGGCCATCTGTTTTGACCTATGGGCTGTTATCAAAAAGTAAAAAGCTTATCCCCATCCACATGGAATAGGCGCACATTCGAGAACAAAATCAAACATCTAATTGGGTTTCAAGACACTTGCCTGAAATATATAATTTCACACTTTTCGGTCCCTGTATTTCCAGCCTGATTCGATTTGATTAGATAGGAGTACGTCATTCACAATGTTTTGATTACGGCGTTTTTTCTATTTTTTTAGTTCCATAACATTTGTATAATGCGTCTTGAGAGGCTACTCCTTGAAATCCGCATTTAACACATCAAATTCAACATTTAAAACTGTGAAGTATTTTAGATTCCTACATTAAAATCAATATTAAAAATGAATATTGCCCGCCTGTATGTTACATGCAACAAACTTAGTTTAGGTCACACGAAACTGAAACAGGCACAGAGACTTGTATCGACCCTGACAAAATCAACGACAAAAACCTCGAACTGTCACTAGAAAGTGTGGATATAAAATATATAGATACAAAATAAAAAAAATAACAAAAATAAAAAGCTCATTATAAATTTGTTTGAAGTATACATCAATTTTATATCAAAATTATAATAAGAAAATCAAAAACCTGAAGGAGTTTAGGTCACACGAAAAGAGTGACAGACAGACAAACCAACTGACGGACGGGTCGACGTACATACAAAGAAAAAAGAACAAAATAAACGTGATAAAGCATTTAAAAGCTTTTTTATAGGAATACTGTATGGCAAACAAAGCAGGTAGGTAATGGGGATTTTTGTATTTCTATTGTGTTAGTTTTGTCTTATTTTGTTTAATAATTTTATGTCTAGGCACCAACCAGCCTTTATGTCATCATTTATTTCGTAAGTTGCCATAGTTGTAGTCGTAAAGATGAGCCTCAGGTTTACCTCAACGGTTCGAGTTTTCGCCTAGCATTACATCGACGAGATTTTTCTGTTAACTTCTTAGTCGATTGATCTCTTGTGACACACCGACGTATCACATAAATCCAAATCTCCGATAGCAAATGTGGATATGAACATGTACTACATTGGGAGAAGAAGATAAAATATACAGACTACCATCATGTGCCTAGAGAACAGAGACACAGCTCTTAATGCCAAACGGTTGATGATGAGAAACATTTCTTTTTACACTATTATATTAATAGACAATTACATGTACTAACATATTATTTAAATAAAGGCTTGGAATCAACGAACTCCATTACAAAACAGAATGGGATCGGGTGCTCATGAAGGGTAAGCATCCCCTGTCTTCCTCACAACACCCGTCGTGGAATCCTAAATCTCAAATCCAGGCTAACGTCAATCCGAAAAGAGGCCAACTTATTTTTGTATTACCGGTAACAGGTCCATATCTAGTTTAGATACACTGATACCATATGGATCAACCAATTCATGATGGCGACCATTAAATTTTAGGAGGGACGACTTTAACCTTTAATTGGATATTATGAAAAAGTCATTGGGACTGCGAGAATAAGGCCCACATCGGTCAAAATATTAAATAAAACTTCACGTGTTTATGTATCTTCGACAAAATATGCATTTTACTTTTATACATGTATGTTGTTATAATGATTATTATGCTTATATTGTTAATTATACATGTTATATAGACATGTCTTTTGCTTTCACCTCTATTGCTGCAAATAAACAATAAAACGAAATTATCATAATATTGCATAGGAACAAGTTGGTGGAAAAGGTGCCCTACGTTTAATTCTAACAAAGACTTTCTGTTCAATTATATCTCATTTATCTCATATAAAATCATATAAAAACTTTTTTTTAACTCTGCTTACTTGCTCAATTGCTTTTTCAACCCTGCTTAGTTGCTCTTTAAACCCTGCTCAGTTGCTCATTTCGCTCTGTGGCTGCTGCTGCTGCTGCTGATGCTGCTTGTCTTTTCCACCAAAACCCGTTTGAGTAAGTCGTGAGTGACTCATTTCACCCTGCTCAGTTGCTCATTTCGCTCCGTGTGGTGGTGTGGTGTGGTTTAGTGTGATGTGGTGAGATGTGGTATATGCAACGACAGTAAGTCGTGAGTGACTCTTTAAACCCTGCTCATAAGCTCATTTCGCTCTGTGGCTGCTTGTCTTTTCCACTAAAACCCGTTTGAGTAAGTCGTGAGTAACTCATTTAACCGTGCTCAATTGCTCAGTTCAGTCCGTGATGTGGTGTGGTGGGTTGTGGTGGGTTGTGGTGTGGTATCTGCCACACTGAGTAGGTCACCGGAAATGACGTCACCGGAAGTCACAATGACCGGAAATGACGTCACCAGCAATGACGTAACCGGAAGTCACATGACGTCACATCACTACTTCTGCTGTCGCCGCTGCTGCTCCCATTGTAAGTATTTCCGTTCTAACAATGGAAAAGAAAACCAGTAGCAGCGACAAACGGACTGTCATCCTATCCCCTTCCCACCAAATTAATACATTTTCGACCTTTGGGCTCGCTTCCGTTCGAGGATATGCAACATGGTACTAGAACACAAGAACCTATATTCCGAAAATAATAAGACAACAATACCACCACCAACAAAGCTCGCTTCCGCTCGCGCATGAGCAGTAGTCTTCCTCTAGTACAAGGGCTTCGCCGTCATACCATAACTCCCGAGAACGAGTCCATTCCATAAGACTAAAACACCGAGAAACCAAAAATCCGCGGGAAAAATGGCGGGGAAAATAGAGTTATGTCCCCTTGAAAACAACGAAAAAAATGAAAAGATCGCACGCGCATGCGTAGAAGTCCACTCTTCATATAAGCGTTTCGCCCTCATACCATCACACCCGAGAACGAGTCCAAACACACATACCATATGATGAAAAACACCAAAATCCGAAAAAGCGCGGGAAATGGCGCGCTTCCGCTCGCGCATGCGCAGAAATCTACTCCTAGTATAAGGGCTGCGCCCTTACATCCAAAATACCCGAGAGATCTCGAACATCCATGAACATACCCGAGTATTCCCGAAAAAAACAAAAAAACGCGATAAAAATTGGCGCGCGTCCAGTGACGTCATACATGACGTCATGTGACTTCCGGTCCACTGACTTCCGGTGATGTCACTTCCGGTCCACGTCACTTCAGCTCCACCTAAGAATCAGACTGTTCCAATATATTACTCAAACTATACGATATAACGAAAACAAAAAACTAAAGGCTTCAGCAAAAAAATCACGTTTGCTAAAAAGGAACTGTAAAAAGATTGAACTGTGCTGCTTATATATAATGACGGTAAGCTAAACATTTATGTGTTGGATAGATGATTGACATGTAAAATAATAAAAATAGGTTTTATTAATGTTAATTTGATATATGTTTATGTGTTAAAGAGTAATTGGAATACCAAGGACAGCCAAACATATCGGGACAGAAAAGACCGTAACCTGCAGAAAAGAAACAAGAAAGAACAAAAAAAGTACAGAACAGAAAATTATCACTTAAAAGCATCACAATCTATAAATGCAGTATCTTTAGATAATATGGCATTCTTGAGCACTCTGGAATATTTAGACGGTCCTTCTCTAATTAAGCCATACGTTTTAACTTATTTTTTCATAGTCCTGAATAGTAAGAAAATTAATTTGAAGATTTAATAATGATCTGTTGTAAAGAAGTATTTTTTGCAGATTCTCAATGTGTGGACGATGCACATGGTGGAAGCAGCTTCTTACACAGTCATTGCTTTCTGAAAAAGACGTTTACGTCAAGTGGAGTTAATGTTGTTAGAGGAGTCGTGAATGAATATGATTGTATAAGTAATGCTGCCTTAAGTTCGCTCAGGAATCCTGATTGCAAGCTTCCTAATCCACCAGTTAACACTGTGTGCTACGACTGTTGTTCAGAATTTATGTGTGATCCCAAGAGTAGATATTGCAATGAAATTGATCCCATTAACCCAGACTACATGCCATCATATATGAAAACAGGTACCAAGCAATATACAATTTATGAAGAATGGTAAAATATGGTAGGTCCATCGTCTATAATTAAAATATTCCTTTAAAAATAAATTCGCCGACAAAAAGACTTTATATCCCTAGTAATGAACCACAGAATTCTGTTAGGGAACAGTTATTTAACTCTGAAGAGAGTTATTTTTTTCACCAAAAATTATTCCGATGCCAACTTTATGAAAAAATATTTACTGAACAAGCGGATAACAAAAATATTTTGAAGCCAATTTCTTCCCAAATAACGTCAAGTTAAATTTTGAATAAAAAGTGAAAAAATAAAAAATAGTTACGCTGAATGTGAAAAAAAATTGTCTGAGAAAAAATCATAACCCCTCTTCCCAAAGTTAAATGTTCGTTCCCTTAGTAACTTTTTTGTAGTTATTAAAATAGCTCTATGCTATGATCATTGACCTAAATTGGTAATAGCATATCTTTGTAAAAACATCTATTATTAAGTATCCGTTTACTTTATTCTGTTACATGAAGTATATTATTTTTTTCAATTTTTAAATTTGCATTTGATGTACAGCAATTCTAAAATTTTGAAAAATAAGGGGCCTACATGTAGGATATGAAACAGTTGGCTTGAAAGCAAATGATGAAACAACCGGAATATTTGAATAATCGAAATTCCGAACACCCCAACAAAATCCAAAAATTCCCGTCCACAATCCAACGACACAAAAGCAATGTTAACACACAAGAACTTATATCGGCCAGAAAGATAGACTTGATGCAGACACAAAATATGGTAGGGTAAAACAAGTTTTCCAGGTATCTAAACATCCCCCTTATTTTTTTTTATCGTGGTTGGAATTGAGTCTATCTGACATGTACCCCACATCTTTTCATTTTCGTTGTTCATATTGTACACACCCTGCATTCGAGTATTTTGAACGCGAAGCGTATATCTAACGCCGAATTATAATGTAAACAAGTAGGGTAAGTGCCTTATTTTCCTTTTTGTGTAATTAAATTGATACATTATAATATGGATATATTTCTCTTCTTCCACATATAGTTAATTTGTTTATGGTTCAACATGAATGCATTTACATTTTAAAATTGTGTAATGCACTAAACTTATTCAAATAACTCTATTATTACAAAATGTAACGACACCAACATTGGTCTGGTACGAAATCATTTACAACTCGTAATGTAGATAAAATTTCAGCTTAAACCTGTTAGTAGTTTTGTTATAATTAAAATGATTTCAGTGACAGTCATCCTTCATTGGATATAATTTACAGCGGATGATGGATATAAGGACTGTGGAGCAAACACTAGTAGTATATAGGTGCATTTCAGCGCGTATTTTTCGGGTGGAGCTCGGGTGGAGGCGGAAGTGACGTCACCGGAAGTCACATGGACCGGAAATGACGTCAGCGGAAATCACATCACGTCATTTATGACGTCACTGGACGCCAATGTTTTCCCGCGCTTTTTGGTATTCGGGAATAGTCGGGTATGATCGTGGATGTTCGAGATGTCTTTGGTGTTATGGTATGAGGGCGAAGCCGTTGTACTAGTAGTAGAGTTTTACGCGAACGGAAGCGAGCATTGTTTTTTGTCGTTATTTTCAAGGGACATTACTCTGTGTAACCCGCCATTTTTGGTTTTTCGGGAATAGTCGGGTATGAACGTGGATGTTCGAGATACATGTATCTTTGGTGTTATGGGTGTAAGGGGCAAAGCCCTTGTACTAGGAGTAGAGTTTTGCGCATGCGCGAGAGGAAGCGAGCTTTGTTTTGTCGTCTCGTTGTTTTCTTGTCAAGGGGACATTACTCTGTTTTCCCCGCGATTTTGGTCTTCTATGTTGTGGGTAGTCGATGTAACTTATTATGTTTTTTGGTTTTATGAATCGTTTAGGGT
>JAULBM010049373.1:0-10571 GCA_032357055.1 Geukensia granosissima | reverse complement strand
TTTACTTCTAAACCATTAAATCCTTCAAACATAATCATTCTTTCATTTTGGTATAATTTACATTCAAGAAAAAAATGTAAGTTCAAAAGAATTATTGTATCGTAAGCTATTTCATTGGCCATTATTTTTTTAATGATTTTTCAATGTAATTTATTTAAAAATTACTATTTAAGGAAATATGGTTTTTTGGCAAAATGCGTTACAAAGTGCATTTAATCAAGAAGTTCGTTTGATTCAATACAGTTTTGTGAAATTTATATAAACAATAAATTTAAAAATGTTATGTTTGAATGACATAATATCACATTACACATGTACTTAGGCTACATCAATTTAATTTTCATTTCTATGATTTTTTTGCAATGAAAAATTTGTGGCATGCAGCGAATGTTTTTTTTAAATTGAAATGCTCTTAGTTAAGGCAAAGGGTCTTTTTGAGCGGGCAAAGATTTACTGGAATCCTTTTTATTTCAAGCGATAATTTTCTAGTGTATTACAAGTTGATGTATGACATTGTAAACGTTTGAACACATTTTCTCTGAAATTTACCCATATCTTTTCATTTGTGTAAACGTTATGATACAAAATCTAATATAGCTATGTTATTAAAAGTGGATATATAAACAATTGACGTTCATTACCTGCAACTTTATTAATAGATATAGCACTTGAAATAAGCTAGAAAAAGCAAATTGTAAATGGAAATGTTCATTTTCAAAATTCATCATCAGAGACTGCAGTAACAAATTAAGACCATAACGTACAATGAATTTCAAACAAACTGAATGTAAAGCAGATTTTTTGTTGTTTCTGCGATATCTTAACACACCAAGAAACGAAGTATTTTAAAATTTCACATGAATTAATGCAACTTTTGCCATATATCTCTTAAGTCAATACGGCCCCTTTTTACCAAGGATAATACGTCTGTTAATTTTGTTAGGGGTAGAAAATTCGTCAAAGATTTATCTTTTGGACACCTAACTTTTTATCATCTTCCTCTAAATTTTAGCACGAAATTATTCCTGATAATCTCTGTCCCTGTCAGGGTCACAATTCCAAAAGTATAAAACAGGAGAGGTGGTATGATTGTCCATGAGACGTCCATCTATCAAATGATAGTAGAAATTAAACTTCTACAGGTCTTCAATAAAGAAACTGAGTCCATACCAATACGACTTCTTTAAAAGGCTCCTCAAAATACAAAATATGAAACTATTCATAAAACACCACAATCTAATCTACTGATAAAAGGTAACGATTAACAATACAGTAAAGTTTGGATATAACGAAATGCTGGGGACTTTCACAATTATTTCGTTATAAACCTACTTCGTTATATCAGAAAAAAATCAGCCCGAGTTATCTCCCTTCCCTTAATAGATTTGTATGTAATAAGCTATGAAACCATAAATTTGATAAAATGGTTAATGTTGTACTGTATTAAGCCTGATTTCGTTATAAGCCTGTACGTTATAAACAAACTCTACTGTATTATGTTGTATAGGAATTTCCAAAAATTAACTTTTAACTAATTTTAGATCAACAACCATGTACAGAGCACAATATCCTTATCAGGCCTCTGCTGAAACAGACATCAACCTGCATGTTGGAGATACAATCACAAATGTTGAAGATGTCACCAATGGATGGTCCCTTGGTTTTAATAAGACAACTGGAAAAACTGGAACATTTCCAACTAGTTTCATCGAAAAAAGGGCATCAGTTATTGTTAAAGTCAGGAGAATGTCTATGGCCAGGAAATCAAAATCTATATTGTCGGAAGATACCAAAAGCACCAGTCATCAGATTCCTGACACCACAGCCAAGATACCAGATCAAGTGTTAAAAAGAAGGCTGACCCAATTCTCTTCACAGAGGAAAAGCATAGGGGCTCAGATAAGTAAAAAAGTACCTCAGCCTGCTAAAACATTCACAAACAATCTATTACAAAGCAATTATAGAGAACACAGAATTCTGAAAGGAGTGTTTGGTATCCTTGGTGGGTTTCTGGCCTGTGGAGTCCTGTTTCTACTCCTCCGATATGTTTATGATTACACATACCAAGTGGCAGGATATACAGCTCTAGTATTTATACTACCTATTTGTTTGGCACTAGCTTTATCAACCCACATGAGATGTATAATATTAATAATGGTTCCAACTTTGTTCACTGGTAAAGGACGAGCTGTATTCATGACAATTATATTCGCCATGTTGTTATCAGGACCTGTTGTCAACATTGCTTATAATGCTCAACAAGCTTCAGAATCAATGGCCTGTACCCAGGAACTCATTTACAATCAGACCCAAATCCTTAGACGACAACTGGAAGAACCCATTAGGCAGATAGAGCAGCATATCCTCAAAGGACTTTCAAATTTAAAGGATATATCAAATACAATTAAAAATGCTATCAAACCTGTTGAAGATGGAATCAATACTTTTGTGAATGGTTTGAATGCAGCCTCGGATGCCCTGAAAGATGCAGCTAAGGTATAAAATCTTAGTTATCACTTATGGATTGTTGGGAAAAATCATTTCTCTGATTTCACATGCATTTTTACCTTTCCCAACCCCTTGGAGAAATTTTTAATTAACAACACTTTGATTAAATTGTCTGAGTTATTTCCCGCTAAATCTTTTCAGAATGTTTACATCTGCTTTCTCCACTGAATTATTAGGGAAACAGATCTTCTAAGCTATATCTTGTGAATTACAATATTTCTCAACTCTTCATGGTATCAGCCTGACAAGTCTCACGATTAAAATTTTGAAATTTAACGATCTCAATTCGATATTATATGTAGTCCACTGAATAAAGTTATTTCAAACATTTCCAAATTGCTATCTTCAACTACTCTCTTGGTTTCCTATAATGATGATTGTTCAACTGTTAATATAAATCTTTTATAAAAAATGAAAGTGTTGCAGAATTATGCATTAGGTATAGTTTTGTATTTAGAAATATAAAAATCTCCTCAACCATCAGAAGACAAATGTTTACAAGTTTTTCTAGGGCAGTACTGTAAAAACTATTGTCTCCAATCTGAACTACAATACTTAACATAAGAATGTTTGCTGCTTATATTAAAAATAATAAGGTTTTCAAAAGTTTAAAATTACTTTTAAGATCTTTTACATTTGAAAAAGCAGAAAAAAACAGCTGGGTCAATGTGCTTTAGAGATATTGAGCATTTAAAATTGCGAGGAAAAGGGTTTCTCTTGATTTTCCATAGGTTTAAGTCTAATCAGAAACAAAGCTGCCTGTGGTGGCTATGTTTGTAGTCTGATCAAATCAAAATGTGAAAACTTTGTAGCAGACCGTTTACTTGAGGTTTCCAGTCAAGTTAAGATGAAGATGAAAATAAAAGAGTAAACAGACGTGGACACATTCTGATCCAAAACATTCTTTGTTATTCAACACAATGTCATGACATGTAATTAGGAAGCAGAACTGTTTTCTCACCTCAAAATGTACCGTATTAATCAAATAGTACACATGTATAATGGACTTATTCAAAAATTAAAATATCTTTTGTCCTCACAGATTCCATTGCATAAGGTCAGCATCATGCACAAATATCATCTTGACTAAAAAAAATGAAGCAGAAGAGTTGTATTCATTGCATTCGAGTGCATTACTAAATCTATCCCTTAACATTCTTTCTATAATTGCTATATTTCTTGTAAAGACTGAATACTGCCTCATTGGTGTAAAGATTAGTGTGCTTGCCTCGAGTGCGGAAAGTTATGGGTTTGATCTCAGGCCAGGTCAAACCAAAGACACTAAAGTTGGTTTTTGTGCTTCTCTGCTAACATTTAGCATTTAGGAGTAAAAGCAAAGACTAGTCGGCCCAGAGTCAGAATCATGTGTCTGGTAAAGTGGCATGTCTTCCTGCGGTTTGTTGCTTTGGCTCATCATTTATGCTCTTGTCCTGAATATGCATGAAACATTTGTCCCTGGACGTTAAGCACCATTCAATCAATCAATCAATGTAAAGTTTGAAACATGAATGTGTATTTAATTTCTATATTCTATTCATAGAAATGTGACAGTGCCTTACAAACTGCCCAATCTAAATGTGAGAACGGAATCAACACTGCCAAGAATAAATGTGAAGAAAACCTCAATCAATTAATTTGGAGTGGCCTAAGACATCATTTTTTTTCTGCTTCTTTTGCTCCAATTTAAAAGGTTGAAAGGATATTTGATGCTTTAATCAGAGAAAAATCCATGCTTAATCTCGAAATTCTTTTCACAGAAATGTGATGATGGTCTAAACACAGCCGAATCAAAATGCGAGGAAGGAATCAACAGTGCCAAGACTGAATGTGAAAACAAAATTAGAGCTATTGACCCAACTGATGACATTGTTAACTTTGGACGATCTGTTGGTGATGTCTTCCAAAGTGTTTTTGGAAAAAAGAGAAAGAGGCGGAGAGGAATGACTCAAGAAGAGAAAAATGCTATAGAACTGGCCCAAAAATTAACAGGGACTGGAGACCCATTACAAAGATATGGTATTCATCTTCAACAAAAACATGAAGAAAAGTCGACCAGCTACTCAACACTTATGACAGAAGGGCATAAAGATCATGCTCTCAAGAGGTAATCAAAATTTACATTCACTGTATTGAACACAAATAATTTTGACTTCACAAATATTTAGAATAATTGATATATGAAACACATATAATTCAGACTTGCAGGTATTTTCAAATTGAATTTTTGGTCTGGTGTAGTATCATAATTTACTCAAATTAACTCAAATTACAAATAATTAATTCTGAATAATTTTTTTTAACCAACTGTCCTTAAAATTATTCATGAGAAATATATGTAAGCAATAAATTAATTTATCACAAAATTAAATTTTCTTGATTTAATCTGCACATAATATACAATTTATAAAAAATTTAAAACTACCTTCAGGCCAATCTCCGAAACAGAGAGTAAAGTACTTCCTTCGCAGACATATACATCTCTGCCATTGATGTTCCGACATTGATTGCCTGGATTAGTTTTGACGTCAAGAAATTATTGCATCACAAGCAAGTATGACCGCCAGGAGAGAGCTCACAAAATGGCAATCACCAATGGCAGAGTTGACTACTGGAGGTTTTACTGAAAGCTAGGAGACTCTGTTTCAAGACTGCCTTCAGGCAACCAAATCTAACCGTCAATTTTACTGGCAGGGTTAACTAATGCTCATTGACTGATTTTAATAATGAAAATTATACACATTTAACCTATCATGGAAGTGATGCAGAACAAATCCTTTTATTTTTTCATTTACTAGTAAAAACTAGTCTATCCTTTTTGTATTTCTCATATTAAGCCCCTCTACCTTTTAAATTCTGATTTGAATCCTTAACCAAACACCCAGTATTGCAAAATAAAAGAACAGAAAATTCTTTGAGAAAAAAGTTTTGCTATGGAAAGACATTTAATGAAGAGTAAGGATACTAGAATTATTGATTTCCGGCAATTCTGAATGGGGAAAAATAAGTCTGAAACAGAATTGAAAAATTTCGGATTTTGCTGATTATAATTAACACCCATGGTTTAATTTTTAAGCACCCTGGGTGGCTGATATGAGGAATACAGTATATGTCCAGTGTATAATCAGGGATGATTTTGCCGACCATGCCAACTAAGCGGAAATAACCAACCGGAAGCCAAATACCGCAATATAATAAAAGAATCATAATGGACAAATCCGGACTACCAATAGCGGAAATCCGCTAAAAAGCGGAATAAAATCATCCCTGTATAATACCAATGTAAAAGATCAAAAGTGCATAGTCCCAAAGTGACAAGCCAAATTTGAAACAAAAGGAACAAAGGCTTGGAATCCACAAACTCCTTTACAAAACAGGAGTTTGATAATGTGCTCCTAAAGGGTAAGCATCCCCTGTCTTGCGCAATGTTATTTCTTATCACTGTGGTGATACAACACACATGTAAACATTTACATGATATTTTTGCATCTCTGTTTGAGGAATAGTAATTCTGTTTTTTTTTTTTTAAAGATGTTAAATATGCACTTAAACTGTATGAATAAAACACACATTGTTTAATAAACACAACAGACTTATTTTTGCATCATTCCCTTTTTACTTGATCAAGATTAGGAAGTATAGATCCCAAATCAGAGATATTAACTTGCAAATGCCTGACAAATTTATGATATTAATTATTCACTTATACAAAAAAACCAAAACAAACCACTGCCAATATTATTAAAACTTCTGAATATTTAAATTTCAGGAATAAGAGATTCATTGACAAGATTTGTGTAGTCCTGGACATAAGTGCTGTCTGTAAAATTGTACAAGCAGGACAAGTGGCCTGCAAACCAATGAAATACATTTCAATGGGCATAAGAGTCATTAGTACTGAAATCAAATCTGTATTGGATTCCGTTGTAAGATTCTTTGATTTTGACTTTGAGGGAAATATTGATGCCTCTGGTAATATTAACTCATCAAAAACAGCATCTCAAATTATTGCCGAGGTCAAAGCCGACATTGAACAACAAACCAGTCTAATTTTATCGGTAGCTAAAACTGTAAGTAATGTCTTCACACTGACATTGCTATTCCTGTTCATACAGTCAATCTTTTACTTAAAAAACTTCCTCAGTAAAGATAGTTATGATAATTATTATATCACTACTTCATTTAAATTATATGATCAGCAATGTAAAACCCAGGGAAAACCGTCTGTACTGCCGCTGAAACGTAAAGAGAGAAAAAAGTATGTCGATACCAGATCATGTTGGCTATCATCAAAAGAAATAGAAAAATCCAAGAAAGGATTTGCTCAAGTTGTTATTCATCTTCTCATTGCAACAGTCATTATCCTTTTTGACTATATTTTGTACTTTGTCCTGCAACTCATAGATCGCTATGGTAACCTGAACATAAACCTATTTGGCAACCAATCACTAGATGTGTCAGTGGAAGGCAGTGGATTTATTGCTGCATTCCTTTCTGCATTCTTAAGCACGATCAAACTTGATGCTGATTTTGGTGTTAATTTCAATCTAACAATATGTATCCCTTATCCCAGTAAACCTGATGAAAATAACATTTACATATTCAGTTTCCTGTATTTTTTTGCATTTACCTTCCTCATCATGCAAGCATATGGGTTTAGGCTGCGGAGAAAAATTGCAACATTTTTTTACCCCGAGAGAGACATTGAAAGGATTAAATTTCTCCATGAGAAAATTCGTCACAAGAGAAAATCGCTCCTAAACTGGCTTAAGCAACATATTGTGTCTCACAACAAACAATTTCACATTGAAAATCGCATTACTCTTCGAGGCTGGGTAGAATATCGATGTCCCAAATTTGCTAAATATATCTGTTGTTGTCTTCCAAAGCATAAGACATGTATCTGCTGTTCAAGCATTCAGGATGGCACAATAGAGTTCCATAAATGTCAGAAATGTACCACTGATTATTGTAATGATTGCTTTGGTGACATGCAGTTAAACTGCTTAGTTTGTAATACAAAGATGGAGAATTTAGGACACACAAATAAACCATAACTACTTCAATAAGTAGTGTTTAGTATACTGAAGTTATAAACTACTGTCAAAGTAGTAATATGCATGTTGTTAAATATAGAATCTTACATTGTAAGCCGTTGTTTATCATATTTCTACAGTTGAGATAGTTAAACCTTAAAATTTCGAGGTTTACCGAGAAATTTTAAGGTTTTACTATCGAGACTGTAGAAATATGATAATCAACGGCTTATAATGTAAGATTTTGTTTCTCTAATTTTTTTAAGCATCAAAATATCGTTAAAAAACTATCATAGGCGGGATCGTGCAACATCTTTTATGTTGACCTTGTTACAAGGGACGTAACTCGTGTGCAAAACAAACAAACATGCCACTTATTTTTACGGCATTTTCATATGTATTAGCCAAAAAATAAAGTAATTCCAACCTAACTGATAGAGTCTTTGGAAAGCTCAGTCCGCCAGGGTAAGAAATAAGATCGTGACAAGTCTTTGAATTCGTGAAGCGAAGCACGTGTTATCTGAAAATCAGCCAATCATCAGCCGAGAAATAACAATCCTCTAGAGGATTAGAAAAACATTTCCAACACCATTCGAGGAGTGTGGAAATTACAAAAGAATTAGAGAAAGCATTTTATCGACCTCATATGGTATAATAATATATTCATTTGGTTACAATTGATTATATGGGAAAATATCATTTAACAAAGTTGTAATAGACTTTCAAAACTACACCTATATCATTCTATGCCAGGAGACATTTTGTCATTTTATTCAGACAATGTATACCAGAAAAAGAAAAATTTATTATTTTTTAACCTCTAATTATTATGATGGCCAGAGTATGCCAGGTATATAGATAAACAAAGGCTGTGATTTTTTTAAGTTAGTTACAAATACCTGTACTTAATTTTATCAATAAATATATCATTTGGAAGACATAAACACAAATGAATTTATTGATACTAAGTATCAATTTTTGCCCTTTTTGTTTCTGTTGTAGCTTTCTATTACGTGTATTTCTCACATTGACATCATGGTATATGGGGCACAAATTTTATAATGGTTTATGTATAGTTATAATGAATATAGTTTCTGTATTACTATAAATGGTGACTTACCACACTACTAAACAGTGGTCTGTACGAAGCTTTGTTTGGGTCAACATTTGGAATTTTATTCATGTATGATTGTTTTTGTGAATGGTCAGAGAGGACAGGGCCTATTTTATGTTGTTTTTTTCATATATTATTTATGTATAAAAGACACAGTTTGCCTGGTAAAACAGCATTTTTTGCATATCATGTTCTAGGTTTAATAAATTTTCTGACAATAAAGTTATGCAAAAATTCTAAATGAAGCTAATTTTTTAAATTGTTTATTATTAATTTACTGTTTTATTTGAGTTTGTATGAAGTCGGTACAGAAGAAAGAAGAGGTCAAATTTCTCCTAGATGATATTAGTGAAAGAAAATTTTGGGTTTTGCTTGGTAACAGCTTTCTCTATGCCACTTCAGACTATATTTCACTTTATATATTGTGGTGTAAGTTTTAAATTTGGCATAAGATGGCCCACCCAATGTGAACGATCAACTGTGGGCATTGTTAACAAAGTGCACCATGTTTAATGAGATACAAAGGCCATGTGTCATCACTTGATATCAGTCGTCTGTAAACTTTTACATTTTCTGCTCTAAAACCACTTAGCCAAATGGAATCAAACTTGACAGAAAACATCCATGGAAAGTCCTTTACAAAATGTTTTTTTCCTCATTGGATAAAAAACATGGCAACACAGGCAATTCTTCTTTCTGATTGGTTGAGTTATTAAAAGTCTTCTCCAGTGAAATCACAAGGTTGGTTGAAATTAACCTTGACAGGAAGAACCTAGTTAACTCATTTTATCCTGATCTGAAAAAAAAGTAGCTGCTATGGATGATTCTTGTTTCTTATTGGCTGAAACAAAAAGCAAATCCCTTAACCAAATTTATTTGTATTGACAAAGAGCATCTTTGTAAAGTCCTGTATCAGGAAGCAACTTACTGAAGTAAAGTTTCCACATTTTGAACATGGTCGTTTTGGGATGATTATTGTTTCTGATTGACTGATACATAAAAAAAATTTACTTTGAAAACCTTTTGCCAAATGTATCAATTATTGACAAGGGTTATCTTTGTAAGGTCCTGTATAAAAATACTTCATTTCATCTTAAACAGACTAAAAACCTGGACCCCATGGATGATTCTTGTTTTTGATTAGCTGATGCATAAAATATACTTTCATCCGTAACCACTTGGCCAAATGGAACATTGTTTACAGGAAGCATTTGTGGGTGGTTCTTTTAAGGTTTCTTGACATAAATCATGGCCACTATTGAAGATTTGGATTGGCTGATACTTTAAAAATCCTGTAAAAATGCCTGGCTAAATGGTACAAATATTTGAAAGGAAGCACCCATGCCACGTATGCACAGATTTTTGTGAAATTTTTTAAATTTACTTTGTCCAATAAATATGGCAGCCGTAAATGTTGGCTGATACATATATGTATCCTCTCATCTGAAACAGCCAAATGGAACAATATTTGGCAGAAAGCATATCAGTCCTCCATTAAAGTGCGATATTTAACTTGATCAGACAAAAACATGGCCACCATTGATGATTCTTGTTTCCTATTGAATTAAACAGAAAAATCTCCCTTAAATCTGTGTTGATCATTGTTCTTTGTTAAAGGTCTTAAGGTATTAGATGGCTTTCTCATAGACAAATACCATAACCTCCTTTTTAGCTCACCTGGCCGAAAAGGCCATGTGAGCTTTTCTCATCACTTGGCGTCCGTCGTCCGTCTGTCTGTCTGTCTGTCCGTGGTCCGTCCACAATTACAGAAAAATCTTCTCCTCTGAAACCTCTCAGCCAATTTTGACCAAACTCTGTTGGAATGGTCCTTGGGTGGTCCTCTTTCAAAATTGTGTCTAACGACCTGATCCGTAATCCAACATGGCCACCAGGCTAAAAATAGAAAAAAGGGGGGA
>JAULBM010049372.1:0-20370 GCA_032357055.1 Geukensia granosissima | reverse complement strand
ACAAAATAAGGTTTGTCCCTACCGAGAACCAAATATTTGAATCGGCGTTTGCCATCTTTTTTAACAAAACAGAGGTGCTACTTTCCATCCTCTGAGCAGACTCGAAGTTGTTATGGGGTTCTATTTCTCATATAAATCAACCCTATCAGATTTTAATTATTGAATGAACATATGAATAATGAAATATTTAGTTTAATTGTAACTGGGACTGTTAAGCTATAGTACTCACTGTGGGGAAATCATGTTTCTGAATTTAATGACTGTAATATATGACGTCAATAAATTCATGACACATTCTAATTAATATTTTTTTACTTCACTAAATCAATTAGCTATAAGATATAAGTGCGAGGGCTCTTACACAAGCTTTGTAATGTAGATGAAGCGATACGCAATATGTTATTATATTAAATAAATGTAGTTCCAATGTTATCTTGACTTTTGAAAAGACATAATAATCCTTCGATGATTGTTAGCAGTCACAATTCATTATTGTTGCTTCAATATGTTTGATGGGTGTGAAAAATTAATTGCCAGCAACGATCAATAGCTTCCAATAAAAAAAATCTTTACTAAATCACGTGAGCAAGACTAATTAACTTTTAGGAAAAATAAAGTATGGAAATTATGACCAGACTTTTTTCATCGACTTTTGTATAAATGCTGTATTCTAATTAAAACATAATCCCGGATTCTAATTTATGTTTGGAATAAGTTAAACGGGAGATGATAATACCATTTTCACAAAACAGCCTGATATAGCTTTTTTCAATATCTTACTAGATAATCCTTAATTGATCATTTGTATATTTAGAAAAACCAGGATATGTTTATATTTAAAATATCATCAAAGAATGGTAATGCCCTTTAAAGGTGCAATTAAAACTTAGAACGAATCTGAAATCTGTAACACAGAAAATCTATCAAAACCAGGGTGAAATAAGTAGGCGGTGACGTTGACCAAAACCCCACATGTTTTGGATGTCAAGACCCGTAAGGTAATTACAATATCAGAATAATACCTCTAAATAACCCCGTGCATATCATCCCCGGGATAATATTCGAATACTGAGAGCAGATGTATACTAATGTGCTGAAATAACTTTATAATTCAATGCTTATTCACATTGTCGTTTTTCACAGATGATTTTACATGTCTGAA
The DNA here is from genome assembly GCA_032357055.1 of Geukensia granosissima. Classification (NCBI taxonomy): domain Eukaryota; kingdom Metazoa; phylum Mollusca; class Bivalvia; order Mytilida; family Mytilidae; genus Geukensia; species Geukensia granosissima. The sequence continues at coordinate 19,208 of JAULBM010049372.1, read as the reverse complement.
AAATTATGTCGTATGATTAAGGAAATTTGCTTTAAATATTCTTGCCTTAACTTAAGATAGTCCCTTCTATGTGTCAACGAAATTTAAAGCCAAAGGTGACTTTTGCGCTTCCTTACTCGATTTTGTGTGAATGCAAAAGAAACGTGCTCACCATAGCTTACCCCATTAACATCGCTGTAACATTTTGATTTCTAAAAACCTTTGGCCAAATGGTACTAAGCTGTTGTCAGTTTTTGTTCGTTGACCCTCATCAAAATTTCAACCTATGTAACAAGCCACAATGGTATTAATCAACGTAATGTCAGGTGATATCCAAATTCAATTAAAATGTATGTTTCTATTTTGTATATGACGGATGTATATAAAAGGGGATTTTTTCTATAGATGATAAAAAGTGTTTTCAAGGAGCTAGTGCACACTACTAAAGTTTCCGGATTAACTAATATAAACGTGGCTTAATTCACATTGCGTTCACAATTGGTTTAAGTTAACCCGGATTATCTTGACAAACATAATGATTATCCAGATGAAGCTTATCCGAATTAAATTAAGTGTAAACGCAAAATGTGGATCAAATCTGATGTCGTAATTGGCAACATTACTTACGGTTTTAGGATGAGGCGTGTCTTTGGACGTGTCCCCTTTTGTCTGGCACTTCAGTTTTCTATCGCTTCCTCTATGCATTTAATTTGATCCGGATTCAGTTAAGTAAAAGAAGGACGCTACTGTGGACACAGCGAATTATTTGTATTCTGCATTACCTTGAGGGGGTGTTTTTATTTTGCTGGTAGGGGCGTGCGGCTGAGGTTCTCTACCCCGCCCTTTTCATATATATTACCTAATTTAAAATTGTATTTCTTTTCATATATAAGGCCTCGAAAAGTAACGCACTTAGTAGTTGTCACTGCCGTCGAATTTGGCGACTCACTTGGATTTGTTTGGATTTGAGTGCTTCTTTTGCTATTTTTGGATCTTTGACTTCCTATGTTTCGGTTCTTATACTGCTGATGAGAGGTTACTCCTTAAAATGTACATATAGCATACCCAAAATTTTAAAATTTAGTCAACATTAATATTTTTATATTTTATCTAGTCTTTCTGCATTTTCGGATTTTGGCTAAATTTCGAAAAAAATATTTTATTCTTATCTAATTTTAATTCTAATTCTTTATCTTTTTAATAACTTTCAGAAAACTTTATACATATCCTGTACATAAATTGTTCTGACTTACCATAATTTTGTTCTGGAAATGTAGGATCTCTGTTATATTGTTGGCGGTAAGCTACATCTGTGTCCTATAATACATTGATTAATTGTTTCAATCGTTTGTTTTTTACGAACATATGAAACAGTGTATTTGAAATTTTAGTCAGGGTTTTTTCGTCTGTGCTTGATTAGTAAAATGCAACAAATCTGCAAATTTAGTAAAACGATATGTTGTATGATTATCCATGAGATAGCCACCCAAAAAATGTAAATTTAAAACATCTACAGGATGTCTTAACCTTCAATTATCAATAATGGACAAATATCCACGCAAAAAGTTAAGCTTTAAAAGGTCACCAAAGTAAAACGTTATGATTAATAATAAAAAATAACTTTTTTTATTTCTTAAAACGTATTGATAACGCAGTTATTTACTACATACGGTAAGCTATCTTTAGAAATATAGTCCTAAGTGAAAGTACATCAGTAGTCTAGTTTGATTAAAGATAATATAAAAATTATGAACTATCATTTATAAATGGAGTATGAAATTTCAATATTTATTTTATTTTATTTTTTTTATATTTATAATAACAGATATTGTTCAGTACGAATTACAAATAATTTAACATATAAACTTGTAACAGGTATCATCTGTTAATTATTGTTTTTAATATTTCGAGACAAAATTGTTATATGTCTGTTTAAGCACATAATTTAAATATTCTTGTGGACGTTATTAAAATCTACGTACCTCTGATTCTACTGGATAACTGAGTGTTCTTATAACACAGAGGAACAATACAATTAAAATTTTTTCTGCTAATGTCTGCATTGTTCTGTTTCAGGCCCTACTCTGTCAAAGAAGGAAGAGAGTGTGTAGAATTTAAATAGGCCACGTATTTGATAACAAATACCCCCTGGATCATTGATGTCCGGATCACAGCCTACATTTGAGAAATTCCATGTCAAATGTCCTGTTTACATAAACGATGATAACAGGTATTAGTCGATCACGGCGATTGCAGGCCCCATTCCTCAGACATAGATACCCAAACATGTCAACATAACTTCTTTATTTTTCGTAATTGATAAAATTGTAAAATCGTGAAATATTCTTTTTTATTTATCACCACATTGTGCTTAAGTGTCGTTTTTTGTCTTATGAATTATAACAATATTGCATATCAATAAAATCAAATAAATCAAAAGCTTCAAAAGCCAATAACTGAAAAAAAATATATTACTATGAGTGTACCTCATACAATAACTTACATAATTATGCGATGGTGAGCATTGGTACCAGATAATAAAACTAATTATTAATGAATAGTGTATTTATTTGGGCAACTGGTTTTTTTTTTTACAGCTTTCTTCATGTGCTGAAAATGTCCACGTGCTCAAGAAGGGGCGTTAATAAAAATGAGGAGACCAATAAGAGCTGAACGGTTCAGGTAAACTTCAATAACTGGGGGACGTCACCTGACACATTAATCAACGACAGTTTTACTTTATCACAACTTCTGTGTGAAAGACATAAACACATAGAATCTTGGTCTCTTTAAACTTACAAATATAGAACGAAATAAGTCTCTATTATCTTTGTCGTAGGTGGTATAAAATCATTTGTCAACTTTGAATAACTGTTTAGAGATTTATGCTTCCATTCGATACTTCATCATGTCTTGCCTTCTATTTTTTCCTTATAATAATAATTGAAGAATTTGTTCTTTTCGTTAAGAATCATGCCGATTTTACTTTATTATAAGTTATCCAGTACAGTCAGAGCGTGAGGTCCAAATTTTTTGGAGCTAAATGTAAAGTGTGTTTTCTCTAATAACAAATACTAAAGTAGCCACTCAATGAAAGACGTTGCAAACAATCAGAGTTTTACACACCCCATTTGCGTATCAAAGTGTATTATTCGTAGCTTTTTTGTGGAGAGCATTATATTAACATAGTAACACAAAATTTATACCTCGCGCTAAACAAGTCATTTTGTATAAAACTTTAAGATGGATAAACTTTCCACTCTTCTAATTTCTTTAATCGGAAATTTAATTAACTTCGCATTAAACTGTTACCTTTTCTCATACAAACTGAACAACGAATTAGATTTTCTTTAAATGATCCACTTCTAAATGTTAATTTTTATTTTTAATGGCAAATTATTTTTTGCGAATTGAAATGACAGACAGAATTCCTGTGTGGTTTTAACTAAGGACCTAACTAAAAGTTGTTTAACAAACATTTTGCAGAAGTTGATTTGTTAATCATTACCAGCTATCAAACTTGCACATCCTATTTTATTGCTGATCCGAGAAAAATATCAAATAAAATCCCATGGAGCTTTAATAAATTTTTTTCTTGGAATCGTACATAATTGCAAGAATCGTTAAATGTTTAGTCTTCCAGTTCCAAACTTGTGAATCGTCAATCTGTAAGTATTTCTTCGAAGTCAATGACAAGTTGTGCGACCTTTCTTTCTTTATTGTTTGTTAGAATATAAACATTTTGTTGATTAGTATAAGCGCAGATGTTATACCTAATAAACGATGAGAGTGGCGTATGTAAAAAAAGGTATAACACCTTAACGTGAAACATTCATAGTTTTATCTATTAGTTTGTTTTAAATTTGTCTTGTCTCTTTGAACTAGGCACTTTTGATCTCTCACATAGGTATTCTACACTGGACTTAAAAGACTTTGCATCTGATTTTAACATTTCAGTTCAGGTACTTAGGCATAAGAAATAGTTTACGAATTTTGTATTGGTGCTCTTAACATTTCAAAAGAAAAATAACAAGTTCTTTAGTTTATGAAAATATGATAGGTCTATGATTTTGGGAGAACATAATTTAGAAAAAGGCAAACAACCAGGTTCTAAAAATCATTAGTTTGTGATTTACACATTTTTATGCCTGTCTCGTAGAAATCTTTTTTATTCCAACTGGCATGGCCATGTAAGCTTTTGTCATCAGTTGGCGTCTGTCGCCCGTCGTTCGTCCGTAAACTGTTACATTTTCATCTTCTCTGAAGAATCCGCCAGATTAAATAGAAATTATTTTTACCGGGAAAATTAATGAAAGGTCCTTTAAAAAATTTGCTTTTTTTGTCCCGATCGGAAAAAAATGCCACCATGGACGATTCTTGTTTCTGATTGGCTGAAACTTTTTAAAAAATCTTCTCCTTTCGCTTGGGTAAATGGAACGATATTTTACAGGAAGCACCTTTTAAAGACCCTTTAAAAAGTTTGATAATTTTGTCCCGATCGGACAAAAAACATGGCCGCCATGTACGAATTTTGTTTCTGGTTGGCTTAAATATTTTCTCTTCTTAAACGGCTTGGCTGAATGGAACAATTTTAACAGGAAGCATCTTTGGAGGTCCATTATTAAATGACCAATTTTAACCAATTAATGATTGTTTCTGATTGGCAAAATGTCAGGCTAGAGATACATGCGCATCATTCTGAGCCTCTAAGTTCGATTTAGACATCCATTTATTACACTGCACCAAACGAAATCTGCCACAACAAAAATTAAACTGTATCGAAAGTTTTACTAAAAAATAGAATCTACTATATACCGTTGAATTCTGCCGCAACTGAGAGACTGAGATTTTAGTTATACATTTGTTTTAATTGAATCAAAAAATTTCCCGACAGACTGCAATGTTGTTTTTTCGACTTTGTAAATCATTTCGTGAGTGCAATCAACCAATGGTCTCGGGTTTAAAAGAAACATGATAACATTGACATTTTATGGGATTTTATAAGAGGCAAAAAGATGAAATATTAAGAATTTAATTAAATTACATTCTAGTTATAACGCTTATAAGCGCAATATTTATGTACGAAAACATTCCATTTTGAAACAGATTTTTTCATTGTCAAAAACTTAACCTAGAGGGGTAAGTTTTTGTGCTGTGGAAAACCGAAATTTTAACTGGAGGATGAGTTGCGAAAAAAAAAATTAGAATTCCAACGATACATTATATGATAAACTTCGTGGCTGAATTTTCGATATATTTTGACTATAGCCGTTTCAAATTTTGTTTGGTGTACATAAGATTAGTTTATTATGTCAACATAAAACAAATTTTATTAAAAAGTAAATCTTTTTTGATGTCATACTGATTACAGGTACTTAAGTCAAACTTATATGCAGCTCTTTGCATCAAGAAAATAATTTTCTGCACATTCTTATTAAAGACATCCCGTTGTAACAGACAACGATCTTTATCTGTTTACATCACTTGCAATGAATGAACATTCAACACATTCCGTTGTAAGGTGTCCATAATTTAAATCCAGGTGCCTATCTTTGGTCAATTTAACATTCATTTTTAAAATTTCTCTCTTTTTAGTAAGTGTAAAGGTGATTCAGATTACAAAATTGTGGATGGTCTATCTTAATTATATCTATTGTCGAATCATGTAGAAATTGTGAAAGAATTATGTATGTGCCACCGATTTGATATGCCATATTTAATTTCAATATTCAACCCATGGAGATATACATTTTTGTGATCAGTTTATTCTTTCACCCTACACCGAAAAATTTGAGGTAAAGGATCGAACATATTAAGCGTTTGCAACTGCACACTGGTACAAATTACTTGTAAAGAAAATGTCAAATTTGTATCCGTTTCCATGTTTTTTTAAATGACTATATAAAAGATCAATCAACAAAATTCAGCTGAAAGTGTTGTGCACTGTTATGAAATAAAAAAAGAAATAAGATCATGATGGATTATCTTTAATACAATTCCATTCTCCTGTCAGTGTTTTAAGTGCAAACTTATAAATGTGATAGAACGCACAGCAGGTCGTACTCGATTTATTCAATACAATATGTCCCCGATGCCTTGTTTAACAGTTCTCTGTAACCTTTGAAAATGACATTTTAATTTCTGTCTCCACCCAGCTATGGTGGCAAAGATTTACGAAAGTTTAAAACTGTTATCCTATTGTCAGAATATAAGAAATATTGTGTATGTTTATTATGTTAACATTTGTAGATAATTTAACTATTAAATGGGAAATTTGATCTGTTTGCTTTAAGATATCAGGACGCCACAAAGTTTTTCCTCTTTTTCGCCATTTCAAAAATTCTTGCATATTTTTAAGAAGTGTTTTTGGTAAGATTTTTCTTTTTTCTTTAATCTTAATACCGATACCGATAAAGTGTAATTTAAAGTGGCTCTTGTGTTTATTGTACAGTTTATTGTAATAATGGGGTGATATATTTCAGATTTAAAACTATTTAAGCAATCCGAATATACTCTATGGTGAGAGGCGTACAAAAATATGTTGATTGTCTGAATGTTGTTTGACTTCCCGTGGCAATTATACGTGCATATCCAGGAAAAGAACAATGGACAAATAAACCCTTGACACCGATTTTTAAAGTACTACTTAATGGAACGAAAAAGAGAAGTCATATCGCTCAGACACATTACTTCAGCCCAGAGTAAACACGGTTTTTCCCGTACATTATTTGTTATGATAATGTGCACGAAGTGAGAATTCGTACGAAGTTATACTCTGAGTATCTTTTGCTTCGCAAATTGAAACGTGATTTAAAATATGTTATTTTAAGAAATACTGAATTAGTCATGTCTTTCAAATCTCAGCTGGCTATAATCAATACTTAAAAGTTATATTTTACTATCATTTTGGCAGCAATTTTTTTCTGATTGTACACAGATAACGAGTTGAAGCTTCTATTCCCTTCGTTCCGGTTCTCCTTTATTTTTTATTTAGAGTTTGTAGAATCTTAATAGCACTCTGATGTACAAGGAATTCGAAGATACCAAAAGGCAGACAGAAATCGTTCAGTCAGAAGACAGAGAAGACCATGTATTTGTTTTGAAACAGAATCTGCGCTACATTTTGCGTTACACTGTCATAGATACGGAAACATTAGACGGGAGTTACCTTTTATCAGTAGCATTAGAACAAAACCATAGAGAGTCCAAGATCACACACAGAAAAAGAAGTACTAAAATCCAAAAACAAATCGATATAGAAAGTCAAATCCAGTGTACTACAAGGTGCGATTTTCATTTAAACCATCTGACCTTTCCTGTCTTAAGCTTCGGTAATAATACAGGTCAAATCAATAGGAAAGACATACTGAACAAAAAATGTTCGAAAAAATCCTAATTATATATAAGGATATTTTCCAAACGGTGTACTTATTTTTATCAAAAATAACTGACGTCAAATCACCGCCGAACGCTGACTTGGCTTGTGATAACAATCAATTTTCACTAACAATGGCATCAACTCTGTGTTGGTAATACAAGTATACAACTAGTTTTTTTAATTCAAACCTTTTTAAAACTTCAGCGTTTGAAAATATATTTGTTCCTTATACTAGAAGTTCCAAAGGAACTTTTCTTATAGTTTATTTCAGTATTAATATTCCTCAAGGAACATATTTTATACAAGATTTATTCCGTCAGGAACAAATATTACAATAAAAATCCCCAAGGAACTGATAATATATATTATTTCTTCTTTTGAACTTCTATTATGGAGGAACTTCTGTAACATGACAAGCAATGCAAAAAAAGGGAAAGTTCAATACGAAATCAGTGACTTCAACACACCAATAATAGTCGAAAAAGAAAACCAAATAAACAAGTACACTTGCTAACGTTAAACAAAATTCCCAGTTCTTATTAAAATTAATGAAGTTAATGACATAAATTTGAATAGGTCACCATTTAGTTGTAATGTTTTGTGACGGGTGACACAAACCTGATTGATCCGATGGCCAAACTGTGGTTATTTATCGACATTTAAATTCAGATTTAGACGAATTTTTTAAAATTAATTTTGCACCACTATGGCTAGTTTCTAAGGCAGTGGGCAAGGCATACAACGGCTGAATGAAAATTAACATATTTTTGCTTCTCAAATGTATTTTTTTCTCTGTTATAGAACAGAATAGAATTTTGTTAAAATAAATCTGTTTTATATGGAATTTGGTCTTGCAAAATTTTGTTGTCTATGAAGTCCACACGATAACATAACAGAAAACCATATAAAATCTGATACTTTATCGTAAGTTATCGTACATTTACAGTTATGAATGAATGGGATTATTACGATAATCATCTGCTTTCAAAATACGATTTTTGTTTCAGTAGGTCTTTAAAAATGAAATTTAGTTTAAAAAAACCTTCATAACAATCATGACTTAATTTCGTTCGTTACAGTGACATTGTTGAAGTTAACATAAGAGCAGTGCTTGTGACATGTGTAAAATCTATTAGTTTTCAACATTAAACATAACAATTTTAAATCATGTGATCATATGTATTTTTCCAATCAGCAGCTAAGAGCAAGTTTAATAAACAGTTTTTCAGAAACGTTGACAGATGTAAAAATTACAAAAGAATCAGATAAAGTACTGTTTGATAATGCTCGCAGTTACGAAATGATATTTCAAGATACTCACTTTGATGACAAATAAAGGCACTGTGAATGAAAATATGTTGTAATGCTTTAAAAAAGGGAAAATAAAACTAATAAAAAATACATTTGTTTTGAATATGGTACATAAAATTTTAGATTATCTTGCTCAAGTGTGAGAAACAAAATAAATTTTAAGGAAAAAATTACCAGTACATTGGCTTATTAGTTAAATGGGGACTTAAACATGCGTTTTTCTTTATTTCTATTCTCAGATTAGCTCATATGCAAAGCCTTAAAGAATTTATGCGTAATTTTAATCAATGAATTTAAAAAGAAATTAATGCAAATATGACTTACTTTATATACATGCAGAAATTGATAAATCCTCATTCTTAAACAATGAAATAGTTTAATAAAAATGCTAAGTCACAATGATAAGTCCAAACAAAATGTTTTACTAATAAAGAAATAGTGCGAAAAACGAACAATATTAGTGTTGCCAATTTTCTCACTTAGCCATCATAGTTTGATACAATTTTTCCTATTAGGAAAGTGTCAAATTTTACTGTCATACGAGACGCTATAGATATTTTCGACAAGGTAAATCATTTAATAAATTAAGACAGGATCAGTACTATTAAACATACACTTTGGCTACTCGGTGGAAAATGCTATTTACATTATTTTTCACTTACATATTGACTTTCTTGTAAAAAGCTCACTACTAATCTAAACGGTTTACATGTATTTTTTTTTATTTACCCACTCCCTGTCTTTATATCTTTAGATTGGAATTACCCTTACCACATGTTGTCTTTTGCTTCTTATGATCTTTTACTATAAATCCAATAATTGGACATGTTTTGATTAATGCCGCAGGTGTCCTTATCACTTTCGTTTGATTTTTCAAATAATGGAGAAAAAACTCCAAGTACTATTTTGAGGTGGATACTTTAGTTGCATAACTTGTTATTGTTTATACCGCATATATTTTGTGCCTGTCCCAAGACAGGAACCTATAGTCCAGTTGTTACCTTTTTTTTACATTTTATTGTAATTCGTTGTCTGCTATTATAATATAGATTAGGTGGATTGACGTATTTTATGATTAGTTTTTCGGGACCTTTTACTATTTCCTTCATTGTATGGATCCTGGCTCATTGTCGAATGATGTAATTTAGTGGACGGTTGTCATATGGACAAATTTACCATATTTTATATAACATACAGTAAAAGCACTTATAACTGCATTTAAATACATTTTTTTATTGAATTTGGTTTCCTATTTCGATTTGTATGGATTTGAGTACTTTTACTATGTTTGGATGTCTGACTTTATCTGTTTTTAGTTATAATGCTACTGATGGGTGGTTATACCTTGAAATGTACATATGGCATACTAAAATTTCTCAATGTTTATTCAACATTGTTAAATTTGTATTTTGAAACCACTTGGTCGATGCCTCTGGTAGGGAACCAATGGTATTCATCTGGCCAGTTTTAAGACTTGATTTACATGAAATTTATCAATTAATGTATTACAAAAATTTTTGCATTTGATTTTATTTTAAAGCATTACAAATACGGAAAGGCTTCGAAACATAATTAACTAGGTAGTTGTCCCTTCCGTCGGATTTGTCTTCCATTTCGATTTGTTTGGATATGTGAACATTTCGTACTTCCTTTACTATGTTTGGATCCCGGAGTTCCTGTGTTTTGGTTCTAATGATACTGATGAGTGGTTAGTTCTTGATAAGAATATTTAGCATACTAAAATTTTCCATGTTACAAATTCAATATTGCTCAACTTGTATTTTATATATGTCAGCTTTAATTGTTTTGTTTTATTGCTTCAAATACCTAAATTAGCGCAATTCCAAAATTCCATGATGATTGTACATAAATAATAACGTTAATTAACAGGGATATATATAAATTGGCATACTCGTCTGACATGAAATTTAGCAGATAATGTTTTACAGAAATTTGCTGCATTTGTTTAAATTCTTAAGCATAGAAAAAAGGAAAGGATTCGAAACTTGCACTTACTAGTTGTCCCTGTCGTCGGATTCGAAACTTGCACTTACTAGTTGTCCCTGTCGTCGGATTTGGATTCCTATTTCGATTCGTTTGGATTAGTGTTTTTTTACTACGCATGGATCTTGGACTTCCTATATTTTGGTTCTAATGCTATTTCTGAGAGATTACTCCTTGACATGAACCTATAACATACCAACATACTCCATGTTTATTCAACATTGGTAAACTTGTATTTTATGTACTTTAGCTTTATTTGTTTTGGCTTCGTGCGGCAAGTACCTAGATTAGCTGCATTCATGTTGGATGATGTCCAACAAGTATTTTTGTCATGAAATTGTGATTAAAAAGGAATTTTATTGATTGCAGCATATGTAAGAACATCCATACTTTTTGAATGACCAATTGATTAGATATGAAAAACTTTTTCTTAATAAGCTATCTAAAGAGTAGAAAAATCATAACTGTCTATTGTAGAAATTGGAACATTTACAGATTTAATTTGTCTAAAATATTTTTTTTTACATTCCAAAAGTAATTGATAGAGGAATTTTCGTAACATTTATTACAGAAGTCAACAATGAGAGTTTATATAGTAGTTATAAGGGCACTAATTAATAGAATTAAGACATTAGTGGTAATGAATTTACTAGAAGCAGTCCTGTTTTTGCGGGCCATGTTTTTCTGCGAATTTGTAGTGTTGTAATGAATAATTTTTCTGTTATAGTAACCTACAAAAATAAAACTTTTTTTTTATATGTAAAATTCAATGAGTAACCTCCCACCAAAAGCATTAAAACCAAAACATAGGAAGTCCGAAATCCAAACATACCAAAAGAAGTACTCAAATCCAAAACAATCGAAAAAAACCAAATCCTATCATAGGGACAAGTACTAAGAACAGTACGTTTAAAAACCTTTTTGTTTTTATTGCAGTGTTTTAGAATTTAAATAAGTGCAGCAGATTGCTGTAAAACATTTTTTTGATCAATTTCATGTTTAACAAGTCTGACAACTGGTCTGGCGAATGCGCTCTGGAAACTCTGGTCCACCAGCAGACGCATCGACCAGTGGTTTTAAAATACACTGTTTACCAATGTTGAATAAAAAGCTTATTTTTTATATGCTATGTGTGAATTTCAAGGAGCAAACTCTCATCAGTAGCATTAAAACCAAAATAAAGGAAGTCCGTGGTAAAAACATAGTAAAGGAAGTACTCAAATCCAAAGCAATCGAACAAAGAAAACCAAATTCGACTGTAGGGACAACAACTTAGTGCAATACCTTTCTAAGCATTTCTGTATTTACAGTGTTTTACAATTTAAACCTGCGAATTCTTATCTTTAATGTGTAAGCTGTGTTAAAGTCTTCTTGTCGTTCTTTTTTTTTAGCATCAATGAATCGAGAATACACGCTTTCGAATCTACACACCAGACCAAATCTTCAATCGATGTTTTTGAAAAGAAGCGTATACAACATATGACGACTCTAGTATTTATTAAATGAAGTTAAGGAGAATATCGGGACAGTTACACCGGAAAGGATAACACTGTGTGAAGAAACCCGATAGACGCCTATTAAAAAAGACAGAACTGTCATTCAAGTAGACGAAATCTACACCAAATATCTCATGGAATGATAAATAAGTCGGAATATAAGGTAAAAAACTTCCAAGGAAGCAATGTGGTCGGTTGTGTCAACAACAGCTTAACTCATCGTACATAATTTAATATCAAAAGTGGAAGAGGCACCTACAGAAGCGAAATTTATATTAACCTTGATTTAAAAAAATATAAGAAACGATATACATGAAACCAAAAAAATACCGGGAGATAAAAAAACACCAACAGAGTCCTGAAACACAAGTCACTTCAGAAGCTAAGGTTTAAAAATAATATCATTTTTAGTAACTTTATTAATGGCTGGTGTTAGAAAAGTTAATGATAGGACAAACTGAACTAACAAAGTAACCCAAATAGGAGACGTGAGCATTATAAAGGAAAGAATCCGACGACATATATATAAAAGGGCATCCAAATATGTTTATTAAACACTAAAGTATCATGTATCTTTATGATGGACCTTAAAAATATGCTTAAACGACATTTCAAAACCAAGTAAAAGAAAATCTCGCCGTGCTATATGACCTACCAGGGCCCATTTTATCAACACATTTAACCTATAGTTTTAAAGTAAATTGAACTCCGAGGTAAATTTGGTCGATTTGCACTGAATATAACTATAGGTTAAAATTTAAACAGGAGTTAAAAGTGTTGAACAACTAGGTCCTAGGTTTACAACCAACAGCCAACTTTAAACTTATACGGACTAGAGGAATCAGACTGTCTAATGAACACAAATCATTGTGATGTCCGTCGCATGGTGTTGACGCATTCCTGTCCAGTGCTCTGAATGTCAAAAAGAAGAAATTCAATCAATCCTAGTTGTTCAACACTTTTAACTCATTGTTAAATCTTGTACAAATAAACCAAATTTAACATGAAATGTGAAGCCTTTTGTAAAAATAAGAGATGTGGTACGAATGTCTATGAGACAGTCGTCCACCAAGAAACAGTCGAAAATGAACTTTTTAGGTCCCATTACGGTCTTAAACAATAAACCCGAAAATACAAAATGTGGAACTATTAATTAAGCACTTAGTTAAACATGTTGAATAACGAAGCCAAGAACCAGGGAGAAATATTTTGCAGCTAATGTCATCTACAATGACTGGCAGTGACAGATTTTCTCCCACAGACTTAGAATCAAATGTGCTGTTTCAATAAACAGATCCGAGCTGTATGCTGTACAACAAAAAAAGAACACAAGCAAAAGGGAAAAGAATGTAAGTAGAGGTTATGCAGAACAGCTACTGTAATTTTACCCTTTTTGGGGAAAATATTGAATTTTGATTTTAATCTAAAACAAAAATTGAAAAAAATATCAAAATTACCCTTTGAAAAATAGTTAGACAAAAAAAAATTTCTTGAAACAATGGTATAAGAAGGACGAATGAAGATAACATTTTATTACAATGGTCATCCCATCACAACCCCAGAAATTACCCATAAAAACAAAGGTATCCTTAAATATGATAAAATTAAAACACATCAAGAAATATAAACACAAAACCAAACAAATATCTTGGTAAACTCAAATTGTTTTGGTAGGTCATTGTATTACTTTTCGTCAAGTCTGGTGAATGTTTTATGTTAGTCGATAGAAGAAATAATATATGGAGATATTTTGGATACCTGATGGAAAACCATCTTTATCGTCTTGTGTATACAAATAATGAATCTTATGGTATAAGAATGCATTACGGATATAAAAATAATGTATCCTTACTATGTTATATATCCATACCACTACGTTTATCTCGTTATTATTGTAGGTTAAATTGACATATCTGACCCTTTTTAAAATTACGATAAATTACATTTTGGTTTAAAGGCTTAAATGGGTTTGATTAATGCAAGTATCCAATACGATCCGTTGATTTGTTTTTGAATTTAGTATGACGGATTTTAGAATAATCTCGATGGACTCATATATTTTAAGAATTTACAAAGATACTTTTGTAGTAATTAATGTGAGAATCTAGATATTAAATAACTAAATAGCTTAAGAAACATTAAATCATAAATTTGACGATGAATATTCTGATAAAGTTTGAAGTTACAATTTCTTTTTTCAGTGAAAAATTAGGAAGCGAAAGAGAAATCCGAAGGGTTAGACAATACTCATATTTATTCAAAGATATTATCACCGGTGATTATATTTTAAGAGTGTCAAACTGTTTTGAGAATAATGAATTAACGATCAATTGGTTATACCAGTATATATTTCATCCGTAATAGATTACTTTTGTAGTCAACAATGTTGTTTTCGTTTCAAATCAGTTTCTTATCGTTGATAATTAGTTAAATGATTAAGCTGTAGCTTTCCATCTTTAGTGAAAGGTTAATCATACCTGGCAATTTGAGACGTCATTAAGTATCTGTAGAAAAAGGGAACACTCTTGATTTAAAAGAAGCATTCATTGTGATTGATCCAAAAGTTTGTGCTTGAAATTATTGAAACACATTTTTCTCTTTTATTCATATCAGCTCATCCTTTGATACCGCAACTTGATTTAAATTGTAGTATAAAGTTTCGGGTGGTCCAAAATATGTAAAAGAAATTTTAGCTATGATATAACTAACGACATAAAATGTGTCATTTTAATTATAATTATAGGTTTGTATAGTAAGTATATTTATCATTTTGAAAGTAAATTAGAGTTAAAGACATAACTGGGGTGTTAAGTTACCCATTTTATATGACAGTATTCTTAAAGATGAATTAACCTATAATACAGCTTAGCCGTTATTCTGTAAAAACGTCCTTGCAACCTAATTGCTATGAAATTCAATCGTTATAGTATTAAGGTCAATATAATACATATCTTATTTTAAAATATAGCTTTATTCACTTTTGATTAACTACTGTGCGTCTGATTTGGTGCAGTATATGCACCCTGAAGTACCTAGGTTTTGGGATAACAGGTGCATTCTTAGACAAAATTGGAAAATAGTATCGCATTAAAGGAAAAAAAGGTTCGATATGAAGCAAAATCAATTACTTCAGTAAAGAATAAAATACTCCTAAAAGATTTATTAGTTACCAAAAGACAGAGAAAAAATGTTTGATGCAGAAAAAACCTTACCCGAAGACAAACAACAGAAAACTAAACCCTGAACAAAACGTACCCTTTAAAAACTAGTAAAATCTCAGAGAAAGCAGTGCCTGCTGCATTATTGACAGCCTTCGTGTTTCTAGTAGTCAATTTAGGAACGGAATAAAATAATTACTCTGGAAATTTTTTGGTCATCAATATTTTCTTGACCGGTAAGAAATGTCATTTTCACAAATGACAATGGATATTTTTCCACTGTCGTGACAACAAATCCGTTCCTATACCGATTGTGACTAACGTTGATTGCGACTATACACCGGCTTTGTCTTCTGAGTAACACGACGTTGCCACTAGTGGAGCATAAGTTGCTTACCCTCCTGGAGCACCTGAACTCACTCTAATTTTATAACGTTTCTCTAGCTTTAGTTTCAAGTATAGTTATTTGCGTACTGTTGCTTTTTTGTTCATGGCCGTGTCAGTCTTCTAAATTTACTATTTCTGTCTGTCCCTCTGATATCTTTGAATTACGACAGTAAAAGAATATTCGTTGTCATTAGTGAGCCGGCCATTTGTGAAATGGATATTTCTTATATGTCAATTAACATGATGGCGAACAAAAAAATTCCGAAGTGATGACATTAATCTTTTCACCAGTAGTCGTTGATTGAGTAACTTTTATGTCAGCAGTAACCCTCTCTCAATAAACTCCTAGGCTAGATGGAATACTGTATAAACTGAGAGATATAGGTGTGGAATGTTGCTACAAATGAACGGAGAGTTCAGAATGGTGGAAGCAAAGTCATTTCTTTTGTTTTGTTTTATCCCGCTCGTGTTGTTATTTTTAGATTTAAGCCGTGATATGAAGCAGACCTTTTAGTTTCTGTAGTATTCTCGATTTCAAGTTGAATGGGATAGACACAATTGATACACAACCCATGCAATTGACTAAGAGTCAATTTGAAATTGTGACATACTTAAGGTCCTAAAGTCCCAAACAAGTATCGGGTACCTGATTTACATTAGAAACCATTAAAATCCCACATTGTTTCGGTGTCCAATAAGTGTGCTACAACTAAAAATTCTGTCCTCCTTACAAGTGTGCATGCTATCATAAAATACTGCAATGAATCATATGAATATAATGAAATTAACTATTTGTGAAGCGTGAAAAAATTTATTTGCGTTTTAAATAAATTGCTCTCTTTTGATTAGCCATTTTGGCGATTTTACAACACTTCATTATAACCTACCCCGTAACCTTATTAAATTTTTTTTCATATATTATGCAGTAGACTTCTGAGAAACATTTCAGAATTATATCTGCTGTAACATTGAACGAGCTTTGTTTTCAGATTACGAGAATGACATTCATTGAAACACTAAATGAACCTGTGACATGATAAACTTAACTAATAGTCTTCTTTGCATATTTACAACACGTAAACACATAGTCGACTTATTCCTACTGAATTTTGCCTCCTTTTCGATTTGTTATGATGAGAGGTTACTCCTTAAGATACATATACAGCAAAGTAATGACAACATTGCTAAAGAGATATTCTATATTTTGGAGACGAATTTAATATAAAATCAATAATTCCTTCCATTATCTTGGTGTTATATTTGCCGTTAATAACCGGGGCTTCTTCAAAACGTCACTTGTACTTATTCTGGAGAACTGACTTTAAATAAAGCTGACCAGGCAGCAGTTGTCCTTTTTCGATTCAAAAAATTTTGTTTTAAAATTAAAATTTACTTTAACATCTGGACAATATCTCATTCCCTATTGTAAAGAAGAACATGTCCTTTTGGCTCCTTAATTTTTTGTTTTTTTTTTTTATTTCCCATCTTGATCAATTTGCACATACATGTATTTAGCGATGTTTTAGATTTTAATAAACGTAATTTTTTAATACGAGTTCATCATTAATTCAAGAATTGTCTTACCATGATTTGGAACACCATTTACTAAATTCATATAGGTTTAAAATTTAATTCTAAAGTACAAGTGCACTTAAAGACAATTGTTAAAAATGAGATATCACAACCAATCTTTTACGGAATTATTAACAAAACTTGATAAGGAATAGGAGGGTTACGGCCCTTTTTTGGTCCAAAAATCTGCCACAATTTAAATTATTGATTCCATAGATTACTTTTAGTAAGATTCAGATAGTAGAAACAACCCTTTTACAGAAACCCGATATTTGCACACTTTATGCCGTTTGATACTTTTTTCAATATTAAAAATTATTTGTGTTGAAAGTGCCAGATTAAAAGGACACATTTTATATGCTGAATAAAAAGAATTATTGATAAATATTTTAACATTTTTGAGATATAATGACATATTTGGGAATAAAATATAACATGCTAATAATCATTGAGCCGCGTGAATCACGAGTGTTGTTGAAGTTGCCAATCTCCTATATTGTCTCAGATTTGAATTATCTCAGATTTTTCAGAAACTCAATCTTGCCTTAAATTGTGGATCTGAAGGCCTCAAGGTGGCCTGTAGATGTAAGTTTGGTTGTAATTTTAAATTTTTTAATAGCTGTCTCATACATAATCATACCATATCTTCTATTACTATGAAGTAATTTTTCTGAATCGGCGTCCGCCTTAGGTCCTAAATCAGTTAACGTTCACACTTTAGTATTCATCGTCTCCGGAAAAGCACGGCCGACATATTCAATTCTTCCTTTTTATTGGTCAAACCGTAAAATACCTTCACATTTGCAAATTTAGATCAAATGAATCTATGCTTGTTATGACGCATTCATGGATCGTTGTGGGATAACTGATATATTGTTACAATCTTAGTGTGTAAAGTCCAGTGTAGAATACTCGTGTTAGAGATCAAAAGTGCATAGTCCAAAGAGACAAGACAAATTTGAAACAAACTACAACATAAAACGAAAACAAAAGGAACAACGGCTTAAAATCCACAAACTCCTTTACAAACAGGAGTTGAATCATGTGCTCATGAAGGGTAAGCATCCCCTGTCTTGCGCGTTACATCCTTCGTGGAATCCTTAAACTCTAATCCGGGTTAACGTCAATCCTATATGAGGTCAACTTATTTTTTATTACCGGTTATAGGTCCAAAACTAGTTGAGATACACTGATACCATATGTATCAACCAATTCGTAATGGCGACCATAAACTTTAAGGGGGACGACTTCAACCTTGATTGGATGTATCCTTGTTGTAGTGTAATGCTCTTTTCAGATAATCCAGATACTTAGAATAGGCACGAGAGTATCGAATCAAATGCGAAACATAAAACCCGCAGTCAGGGGAAGCAGGAATATTGCCACATAAATATGGGATATTTACAAAAGGAAAGTTGTAAAGTGGATTAAAAAAGAAACTGTGTCGGCTCATCTAAAGAAGCTGGGAAATTATTGAAAAAATTATGGATATTGTAGACATTCGTAATTAACATTATTTATATTTCTAGAATCAAATAACCAGAGGCTCCCAGGGCCTGTGATCGCTCACCTGGCTTAGACTTTCCGAATCAAAGTTAATGTGAACAAAGATTTAACACATTGCTTGATAATTGTCTGCTTGTTTTTCAACTTAATAATAGTACAATACTGGTTTCTGAAAAGAAGATGAAAATAAGAAATTTCAATAGGGTCCAATGTTTAACTAAGTTTCCTCATTACGGCCATTTTGAATTTCCGATCGGCATCAATTTCACAAATATGGTAAAGGACCACCTGTCTAACATTTCTCCCAAGTTTGGTTGAAATCTGTAAAGCACTTCCTGAAAAGAAGATGAAAATGTGAAATTACCATAGGGTCCAATGTTAAACTAAGTTTCGTCATGGCGGCCATTTTGAATTTCC
>JAULBM010049361.1:0-10573 GCA_032357055.1 Geukensia granosissima | reverse complement strand
CCAACAAAATAAAACGAAAGGCAAACATAGAACACACGGCACTACACTAAAACTAAAGCTGGAATAACACGAACCCTACAAAAACCAGGGTAAGTTCAGGTGCTCCGGAAGGGTAAGCAACTCTTGCTCCACTAGTGACAACCGTCGTGTGACTCAGTTAATGGACATCTTACAACTGCATTGTTAGGTGCATATTTATTGTAGACGTAGATAACTCTGGGCCACTGTATGAGGTCGGTTGACCAATGAGACTTCTATATTTCACCTCGACACGTGGTAACAATTATAGATCTAACCATGCGTATTGTGAAATTCTATTCATTAAGTACTAAAGGTCAAGGAATTTGAAAGCTTCATTTAATTTTAGGGGAAAATATATCTTGCCAAACCGCCTCTGAAATATCTTCTATAAAATATGTCTCTAAGACATTCGCTCCTTATAAAATACAAAATTACCAATGTTAAACAAATATGGAAAATGTAGGTATACTATGTGTACATTTCAAGGAGTAACCTCTCATCAGCAGCATTAGAACCGAAACATAGGAAGTCAAAGATTCAAATATAGCAAACGAAGCCCTCATATCCAAACGAATCGAAATGGGAAGCCAAATCCGACGACAGGGACCACTACTAAGTGCCTTTCTTTGTAAGTGACTTTTTTAATTACTCATAAAAAATACAAGCGCATTCAGTCTTTCCTTCCTTGATTTCACATTACTGGGGTATCTGACATCTTAAATGGATTTTGATACTAGAATAGATTTAGGATTTTTTTAATGTTCGATAGGAATACGATGGTTTTATCTCAGCCTTTTATGAATGCATAAATTTTATAAACATGTTAAGGGAGTTCACGCATCAGGTGACTTGCGATGGTATTGCAGAATGTTGTAATGAAAGACAATTGTCGAAATCAGTTGACAAATCAAGAATTGAAAGACAAAAAATATGCTTTTATTTGTCAGGTTGTTCTAGCTGCCTAGGAGTAAATGATGAAGGCGGTGAGATGATGGAAAAAGAACAGAATCTACATGCTGTTAAATGTCTTTACGACGAGATGAAAAAGAAAAAGTAAAACAGCGATAATGTGGATTGTAGTTGTTAACGCATTAAGTTTAGTTTGTTTATCATGTTTTAAACATGCATTTGCTCACTTGACCTTAAGTTGAAATGTTGAAATGACCACAAGTTATTCATGACCGTACGTTTATCTGTTTATTTCTAAGAAACCTAATCCCTGTTCCACATAAATTCCAAGGTCTAGATTTTTGAAAAGTTGGCGATTAGTCAAAATTCTTAAAACTTTCTGTGTAAAACCAGTGCAACGAAAAGATGATTGGATGGTACTCGTTGGGAACAATTTCAAATTTGCAATCAATTAGAACTTTTACAAAGTTTGGTAATGACAATTACTTGAATGACCAAGTAGGTTATTTTTAAACTGATATGACCACGGACCAATTTTGTTTTAAGAACTATTCATAAATGTATGTGTACAACAGAAAATATTTTAATTTCGGTTTTAACGAACCATTTTAACCGTATGATTTTATACCAAATTTAACAAAGTTATGGTCGGTGTAATGGTTTTGATGCATCATTCTATCCATCTTGAAATTTTCCTTCATTTCTGGTTTACCTATCTATACAGGGATGTGATTTTATACATTTAATTATGTCTTATGTCAAGTTTATCATTTACTACGATTGAACTTTCACGGTAACCGTTAAAACAAGCCATAGGTTACTATAAAACTCTATAAAAACGCATTTTTGACTACTATTTCTCAACATAAACAGATAAAGTGGAAATGTTTTCGTTCTTGAATCTCATAATTTATGATTAATGGAAAAACAAACCATTGTTGACGAGAACTGTTTGGTTTTCATATCAAACTTATATTGTGAGTTGATAAAAGCTGCAATTTGTAACATAGAAGAACATAGTTTGTTTTACCTATTAAAAAGTTACAATGTTGGACTAAATTCATTCCTTATCGTGTTAGGTCCTTCAAACAAAAAATCATTTGGTCATGGCCAAATGAGCCAAAATCTTGCATAATCCGACATTCAGTTTGTTGCATGTTCTTAAGAAGAAAGAACGGGCGTTATTTTTCTCTTATCAGATTACAATATAAACAAAGATTGAATCATACATTTTAAATACCTGTACAGTTCTTGAAATAATCTGAGAGGTACAATGCAAATGACTTGCTTTGTTACAAAGATTTAGGAGGTCAGTGGTACAGACCTTTGTTATTAAAATCACTTTTTGTTTTTCCCTTTGAAATGTTATCCAAAAAGAATTTAAAACTGTAGTTAAATGTAGCTTTGAATTCATAACAAATATGGTAAAGGTTCATGATTTGTTTTGTATTACTTATTTGAATAGCTGAATTCAAAGTAGTAAATCGGTCCTTATGTAAATTCCATTGGGGGGTAATATGAACAATAATTTAAATAAAATATTTACAAGCTGTTTCGGATTTTCTTTTTCACTTGAATGTCTGGAATATATAGCGATTTCAAATTCTAGTCATTTTAATCTATAGGTTCGCATTGCTTTTCTTTGCGAAAAATCGGGTCAAAAATGAAGACGTCCGATTTTCTGAAAAATCCCCGGGGTACCCTCTAGGCAAACGCGTACATTATCTCTGGTGTTTTTGGTCATCAAATATTAATCTTGTGCTTAATTTATTTTTTGATTGTAGAGAATGCTCTCCCAATGCAATTCTTAATTATTTCTGTATTAGTCAATCGTAAGTAAGTGCGACATTTTGTTCATGCACTATCTTCTGGTTATAAAATGGCTGCGCGCAGTAAGTAAAGTTTTACTCCATTGAATCCAGCTATTTACATTTGTTCACTGTATTATTATACATAAATGAGTTTCACATTTGTTATAATGTATACATCACGTGTTAACAGTTTTTTTATAAAGAGATTGATTTCGAATTTATTTCGTGTTTGTTTTTCATGACAGAGTGTTATAAATTAGAAAATGCGACAAAAATGTCAAGGAGACCACGCTACACCTAAATTTGTTCTATTTGGCGAAGCTGCTCCAGCCAATCAGAAACACGAATCGTCCATGCCAGCCATGTTTTTGTCCGATGGGGAGGAAACTTTGTAGATGCTTCCTGTTGAGATTGGTTTTATTTTCCCAAGAGGTTTCAGAGGCGTTGATTTCTTTATGTTTAATCGAATTTAAAACAAGAAAATTAATGGCAGCCATGTTAAGTTGACGGATCGGGACGAAATTGCATTCTTTGTAAAGGACTTTCTATAGATGCTTCCCGTAAAGTTTGGTTCCATATGCATAGTGGTTTTAGCGGAAATATTTTTATGTTTTAGCTGTAACTAGAATCGTCAGTGGTTTCCATGTTTGTTATCGGATCGGGACGAAATTGAAAGCTTTCTAAATGACCTTTCAGAGATGATTGCTATAAAATTTTGTTCCATTTGGCCTAGTGGTTTCAGAGGGGATGATTTTTTTAATGTTTCATCTAATAAGAATCGTCCCGGACGGATATGTTTGATCACGGATGTCGACCAAATGAGCAATATGTGTAGAAGACCTAATTTAGGTGCTTCCTGTTATGTTTGATTCAATTTAGACCAGCTGTCTCAGAATAGTTGATTAAAATGTAAAAAATAGCCTTTTGCCAGGTGAGCTAAAATGTGAAATGTGGCATGATAGCCCGTTAGACAGCCATTCACCAAACAACACTAGAAGTTTAACTTCTACAAGTCATATTACAGTCTTCAATAATGAACCATCGTCCATACCATAACGGAAAAGGCCCCCAAAATAAAAAGTTGAAACTATTATTAAACAACAATCTTTCTAATCTACAATAAATGACTACCACACCACTGAACTGCTGGTTCCTGTAATGCCACGTTTTGAATAGTTTGTGTCGCAGTATTTGTGGAGGCTAGTCTGAATAATAAAAGAAAAAAAGCTTTGAAAAAGACGTGGTTGAAAATTTCGTCAATCCTGCTGTGAACCACTCAAGTAACTTTGATATCCAATAAATAAAGGAATGACAGCCATTGATATAGTAATAAACATTTCATTTATGAATTAAAACCTTTAGGTTTAAACACTAATGCAAAGGACAAGGTACGATAGTCCATTATTTAGTATGAAAATAACGTTACATGTATTTTATTTCATTTTGATGAAATCAACCGAAATAATTGTTCTTATTCAAACAACATATTACTGCTTTTTCAACTACAAAAACTGTAATTTTGTCCCAGTATTTGACAAATTTTTCTGAAGGTCTTATTTTAAATAAATTTGTGCGCCGAGTAGACCTATACAATATTGTTACAGGAAGTAAATCTTTAGATAACTGATCAGTTGGTTAATTTTTGTGTGGTCTAACGTACTGTACGCACCATAATTGGCCAAAATTTTATGTCATTAAGAGCTTTTCACAAGGAGTGGTATTCCAACTTTGTTGAAGGCCATGTGGAGATCTCTAGAATTGTTAATCACTCTGATTTTCTCGTGATTAGAGTACAGTCTCTCTGACTATTACTACCTGTCTTATCATTTTCATATCAATAGTAAGTTTTTGAAAATACAGTTTAATAACAGTTCTTTGAAAACTATTAACATTAACTTTTATAACTGTCACCATTTTCACAAATTCGCAGGTCACATTTGCCTTTTCATTTAATGATGTAACATTTTCTGTAAAATATTAAATATTTTTAAGGGTGTTGTTAAAAATAGGTACATGTGCACATAACATCACGACGAAATTTGTACTAATCATTTTACCTGATACGTTTTTAATTGTGCAAAGTTTATTTCTTCTGTTCTTATGCTTTCTATATCAAAAATCGACAGAATTATAAATTTTTGTAATAGTAATTCTAAGTTGGTTCACATTCAAAAAATTCCAATGGGCCATGTCACCATTGTATAACCAATTAAACTACAAATTATTGGATTGTTATAGACATTATTCAATGCAAACTTTATTTAGTAATAAATATGAACCATTTTTATTATTTTAAGTCAAATTTAAGGCAAACAAACGTGGCTTAACGACAATCGTTTTTTCCAAGCAGTCTTTAAAAATGCAGATTTATTTCCATTTTATACATTTAAAAAATATATGGTACCCTATGTGATGTCATAATGACTGTCTTTAAAGTTTGATAATTTTACATTGTGTTTTGCATATTTTATAACAGTTCTGTGCATAATCTAGACGGCGAAAGGGGGATTTAAGTCGAAACACAGTATTTTGAAGCTAAGCGAAGTCGCCTTGCAATTTTGACCAAAGAAAGATAACTCAAATTTCACACACAAAATCATAAACAACAAAAATGGCGGCGATGTTCGGGATTAATATAATAAAATAAAACATAATACTGCTAAAAGGTCGTAATTATCTCATACAACCAACAAATTTTTAGTGTTCATTTTCATCCCACTTTTATCAATTTTCATTCCTTTATTTCTAGTATTATGAAATAAGAAACTATAGACATCGAAGCATAATCAATTAAACTGTACATACTGTTTTATTAATGTAAAAATTGTGTCATTTTAATGCAAAGTAACCACTTCTCCATGTTGACACTCACTTTTCCATTTCACTGAATCCTTGATTAGTCTACCATTGCACGATTTTCATTTTATTAGGCCAAAGCGGGTAATAAGCTGCTTTGTCATTTTGAAAGAGAGAACAAATATATCATTTGTTCAACTGGTTATTTAACACAGATCCGGATTGGGTTGAAGTTATTGATAAATGTTAAAACTTTTTTCTTCTTTGTAAATGATATCGCTAGTTACTTCTTTTACTTTCGTATTGTCAGTAGATTTTCGTGCTCTTGGTCTTTTATAACCTAATAACTACCACTGTTGATTCTCTGCTCGTTCGAGGTTCCGTTCATCTCGTCATTTGTTCCTTCAGTTGTACTTATGGTACAGAGTTCGATCTGTTAATATGAAAGTTTCCTTTTCGAAGTCGGTGCCTAACAAGCACATGTATTAATGTTGGAAACACCAGCAAGAGTGATGTCATCACAGCAAATATAAGAAATGGAACGACCATCTCATCAGATGAATCTGAAATATCAAGGAGCAATTAAAAGCTTTATTTCCCTTCCTTTCGATTTGTTTGGATATAATAACTCTTTTGCTTTGTTTTAGTCTGCGTTTCTAGACATGGCTTCCCAATGTCGACGTGTTTGTTTATGAGGACTTAAATTACTATATCTGGATCTCGATCTTTCTATTTTTTGCTTACGTTTTGAAACAAATGAACAAAAAAAATTTTTAATAACTAAACAACATAGGTAAAGGTATAACATAATAAATCAAACATTTTTACATCTTATTAAAATTATATTTTTATACTCTTTCACATTCGAAGCTTAAAAAACTAGGATAGGAAATTAAAAAAGAATAAATAAAGTAACGGGATACTTATAACTATCCTGCCGTTTCATTTCTTTATTTATCAGGGAATGTTTAAGGTTCTCGTGGTTTCGTAATGTGGCCTATTAAGTGTCACAATCGATCGACTGCTCCAGTGTTTTTCAGCCTATCAGAAATTATTGAAAAAATGCTTTATGTTTTCATATAAATTACTGAAACATAGGTAAAGCCTTGTATCTGAATCCCCTTCTTATCTATTTTATGATCTTGATCCATATTCGCGTCCCATAGCACCTGAAACTTTTTGTATTTTGCAGTAACAGTAAGTTGAGTCAAAGAATTTTTTTTTCAATTTCTTGTTGTCTCTTAGTTTAATCACGTTTGTCTTTTTAGACTTTGCATTTTGGATATCTCACATTAATTCATCCCTTAATAGGTTAGGTGGTAAAATTCTTAGACAAATATCCTGGTCTTTAATAAATATGTAATAAACAATGAGTAGATTACTGACCACCATCCACAGGAATAACTCTCCGTCATGTTTGTACTAGATGCTTCAAACAAAGAAGTGTGTGACGTTTTCTTTTTGTTCATCTAAAAAATTTAAAATGGTAATGTAGCAGTCAAAAATATGTTTTAATTATACATCATCAATTAATAAATTAAATATTTTAAAACTCATTCCTTCCCTGATAATAAGAGTAATATCAAAATGGGTGCATATGACATGATTGTCCATTGGACAGCCAACCACCAAATGACAGTAGAAACTATGGTCGCATTACAGCCTTCCACAATGAACCAGAGTCCATACCATAACGGAAGCTGCAAAAGGCCCAGAAATACAAAATGTGAAACTATACATAAAACACGCAGTCGACCTAATCTAATGCAAAAATAATGAACATGTAGCAATAAATGACTAACTTAACAACGACAACCTCTGAACTACAGGTTCCTGGCTTGGAGCAGGGTTAAACCGGTTGGTGAGCGCTCAATCCTACACCTAACCTGGACAGTGGTGTGACAAAACAACAATAAAATGAGACTATAAAAATCAATTTAAATGAATTTAAATTTTGAGATCGACACTGAAAACCAATAACAAATATTATTAAATTTTAATACAAGATACAAAAAAAGTATAGACCTTAACAGTGTACTCGTTGTAGCTGTCTGCTAGTTTCAAAAAACCCCAAAGCAACCGATCAGGAAACCTAGTTTTCCTTTACTACGGAGTCAATATAATCATGTCCAATTGGATTTAGTTTTTAAATATAACTAAAAGTCAAAGAAAACATGGGTTGCGCAAATGCCAATATAAAATCTATATAGACAGGAAGTAGAAAAAGTTATAGCAAGTATAAACTGTTAAGTTCCGTGTTAGGCTATTAACAATAAGTAAATATGAGTTCAATAGAAACCATATTTAAAGATTTTTATAATACTGCTGTGACGATATTATTTACGGATAAGTTTATTAAAATGAATTTAAAGACCATGACGATTTTGTTTGAATTTCAAGTACATCCAAATTTTGATACCAAAGCTACATATTTATGAAAGAATTTAGTGAATGGAATGTTTAAATCAATTTGTTGTACGAAATCCTTGACTTAATAATGTTTCAGTTATACGAAGATTGCGTTCATTAAAATCTGAAACGTCGCCTTAAACACGGATAAACCGAGCAAGCTTAGAAATGTATACACTGTACGAAGGAACCAAAAAAAAAAAAACGTATCCGTCAAGAAAGGAAAAATTAACAATTGGGAATGAGGAATCGTCCCTCTTGTCATTAATTTTGGTGGGAATTTTAACTTGAGAAATATATACATCTAAGTCAACATCCACAGGAATAACTATGTACCTATAATTTCACACCGTGATGTGGAATTATTGTCTTAGAAAAAGCCACCCAAAATCTTTTAACATGTAAAGGACTTCAGTACTCGATGAATATTAACACTTTAAGCACTGCTGGAAAGGGTTCCAAAATAGAATGTGGTGTATGGCCTTTATAATAATGTAATCACTATACCGACCGATAATTTGTACTGACTGCTTTCTCATCTTTAATCGAATTACACCTATTGATTCATTCATTGCTGACTGTGCAAATCGTTTCATCAAATAGAAACATCATTTTTATTGTTGCCAAAGATTTTTGAATCTATCACTGAAGACAAATGTCGTTCCATCATCATACACGTTGTCGTTTTTCTCCAATTGGCTTTGGTGTTGCAATAAATATAAATATATGTGTTATTTCGGGTTTGTACTTAAATAAAAAAAGAGAATAATTCAAGGTTATAGGGCTAATGTTTTGAACTATGCAAAAGCGTTTATCATACTTTTATCTGCCCATGTGTCTCTAGATGAATTTAACTTTGAGAGTTTACCATCTTTGTTTTTGGCGAGAACGCCAAGTTTGCTAAACTTTAATATAGTAATTTAAAAAAAATGTTTTTATTCGAACCTCGTTCGCGATTCATATAAAAAATTACATTTATAATTCCACTCAGGTGTGCCTTAATACATTTTTGCAGGTAAATCCAATTAAATTAATTAATTATTGCACGGCATTGACAATGTGTACTCCCCGTCTCAAGCTAACGCCTGCAAAGACCACTATAAACATTTTTTCAATGGCTTGTTTTACAATGTAAAATCCCCGTTAAGAGTAAAAAACTCAGCACAGCTTTAAATACATCCTGATTATTATTGATGTATAAATGTATTTTTGCAACTTGCTTGCACTATTTTTCATCTACAAAATAAGCAATTTTAATAGGAATACGGTAAAAAAATGTTTATCATCTTTTATCCGTTCCAACAAACTCTGACATGAAGTATCAGTAAAAAAGACTTTTTTCCTGTTCTTAAATTTCTTGTTCTAAAAAATACTTTTAGGGAAAAGATTGAAAGAATCTTCAATATTATTAAAGATACAATATTACCAATATTGAATTAATATGGAGAATTTGGGTATGTACATCTCAAGGAGTAGCCTCTCATCAGTAGCATTAGAACCAAAACGTAGAAAGTCCAAGTTCCAAATACAGCAAATGAAACCATCAAATCCAAACAAATCGAAATGGGAAGCCAAATCCGACGGCAGGGACAAATATTAAAAGCAATACTTTCGAGGCCTTTCTGTATTTCAGTACTTTAGAATTTAAATAAATGCAGAAAATTTCTGTGAAATATTGTTTGATAAATTTCATGTCAGACAAATCTGACAAATGGTCATCGTGATCATAGTAACAATTAATATTGACATTTAATGGAAAAAAAATCGAACAAAGAATTGTCCGTAAGCTTTACGGAATTATGATTTATTGAAAACCAAAAAAGCATTTTTGAACATTTGGAATTTTTTAATCCCATGGGTAAGATGTAAACAACCTTTATTGATTCTTATTTGAAAGCGTGACATATTAAATGATTAGTTAAAAATAGAAGTGTTATCTCGCTAAATATCTTATATAGATCTCCATTTTGCAGCTATCCCCTTTTACGGTTGACATTCAAGATGGAAAGGTTGGACGATAACGTACTTACTCAAATTGTCAAGGTCAAAAGCATTTTTATCTTGTGACGTAATCAAAACCTTTTTACATAACCTTTTTCCTTACCAAATTGCAAGGACATAAAATTACTCCATTCTCAGAATACAAAGAAAAACATAGTTAGTTGGGAATTGTGCCACTCAAACATATTTAAAACATATTTTGTCTGTTCTGAATAAAAAACCACTAAATTAAAAAAAAAATCCAAAATATGTTCTTTGAGTTTTAGTTTTTCCATCTAGAATTAATTCTAATATTTACAAGTCTAGTGTGGCTTTACAAAATAATGTAACCATTGACACTGACACCATTGACAAGTCTAGTGTGGTTTTACAAATGTAACACATTGAGGTTACTTTTAAAGCATGCAAATGTAGAGTCGCAAGCACTTTTCAGGTGAATCACCCATGCGTTTTTATTTGTAAATTTAAAATGTTCAAAAGTACAAAAAAAAACGTAATTGAAAAAAAATGATACTTACAACATTGGTATACCACAAGAAAACTCGAAGAAAAAACTTGTCTTATGTTAATATTTTTCATTGGATACATTTCTATCAACAAATTTATACGATATCAGGAAAAAAAAT
>JAULBM010049350.1:0-10573 GCA_032357055.1 Geukensia granosissima | reverse complement strand
CATATATTTCTGTTAATTAAATGTTAAGAAATATAATATTGGGATGTAATACGAGTGAAATGAAAATAAGCACGTACATGTATAGTTCAAACCATTCGATAGAACCTATAAGCATCCCAGTAATGCGCTTGTTCACTCTAAGAAGATGACAAGGGTATAATACAAGTTATTAAATCTCTGAGAGAGATGGAGCTGTGCGGTAAAACTAACACACGACTACCTGTTATCTAGGCCTTGCGGTCTATGGTACACGTGTCGACACTTTTGAAAGTAATTTCTTACATATTTGGTTCGTGTGTACCTGTGAATTTTTAGAGAAGTGTTCATGCTTGTTCGAGGTTTTTTCATCAAAAATACGAAACTAGTTATGATATAAAAATAGGAGATGATGACGTTTCCGTTTTCAATTCTTTTTACTGTTCATTTACATGAATTGCAACTGGTAGTAAAAAACGATGATTATAAAATAACTGTTTAATTATGATATCTATCCATAACCGAAGTGTATTAATTGTCTTCTTATTAAAAAAGAAAATTTACAATTTCTTGAATTTGAGTTGCATTGATAGCTTAGACAACATAGCGCTAAATACATTTATAAATTACATACAGAATACTTCAGTTGATCAACAAAAGAATTCACGAAGTCTTCTAGCTGGTCAGCAAATTTTTCCCCTGCGGTTCCGACATGAAACGAAGATGAAGCAATATCGAGCATATTCTGAAAAGTATCTTCATCTGAGAGAAGTCCTATAGTAAATGTTTCTACATTATTACTTTCCTTTTGTTGTTTTATTTTCATTATTTCAGTCAATTTGAATTTAAAGTTTGAGATTATAAGTAACATCTTCTTGGCACCAAGGCCCGTTAATATCAGGTTATACGCATTCGATAATATATTAGTGAAATTAAACACTTTAGAATCTGAACGTTCAAAGTAGGACATCTGTCGGATTGTCTGGAGTTCCGTTTCATGTGAATATCTGGTAAAGTTGAATATAACGTTAATTTCATCACTGAACGTTGACAGAGACAATCTAGTATCGCTATAGTTCTGTCCCATTTTCTTCAATAATTGACTAGTAATGGAGGGAACACTTTTTGTCATGTCGTTGGTGTCCATATCAAGGGAAACATCAACAAAAACAGCCAGGTCAGTTTTATAAGATTCCTCACAAACTGTAAAGAAAAACATTTTTATATTTCTCGAAACATCTGGTATGTCTAGATAAACATTCACATGCACAAACTTTGGCGTAAAATTGAGTGGTTTAAACTTTATTGGACAATATCATATTTCAAACAGCATTACAGTGACATATAAAGGCATAAATTGTATAATCAAACTCTAGTTGTTTATAAACAGAAATGTCGCTTTTTTTATTTCAGATTCGTATTGTAATGGTATTCAAACCAAACTAACCATTTGTTGCGTTTCAACTATATTTAGTAATATCCCAACTATATCGTATTTAACATTGTAGTATGGGGTCCTGAAAATCATCAGGATTTACCCAAAAAGAAATCTCCATTATTATTTACTTTTGCTATAACCTTATTATGTGCTTAATGCAGAAATAAAATGACGTCAAAATGTTATTACCAGAAACCGTATCCTCAAAAATGGAGCTATTTTGTATATTATTGAATTAGTAACATATTAGAATCGAATTAATTTATAGAAGCCAAATTATTATTTGTGATTTTACCATGAGCTGTGGATGTTAACACAAATTTTTAATCGATTAAGCTCAAAATTAAATTGACGTGTAACCAGCTTCAGTTTATAGTTAAATCATAACACCTTATGACCTCAATGAAATATTCTTAATTTTTATTTAAAGAGGAATCCGGGATTTACAGAACAACTCAACTTCGGAAGGTACTTGATTCCATTCATATATAAAAAAAAATAGGATATGGGACATGATTGTCTATAAGACAACTGCCCTATAAATGAGAGTCGAATATAAACTTCCCATCACGGCCTTCAATAATGAACCAGAGTCCATACCATCACTAAAGCTGTAAAAGACACCAATATACAAAATGTTAAACTATTCTTAAACCGCAACAATCGACCTAATAAATTGAAAAAATAATAATAAACAAATAAAAATAAATGAGTAATTATAGAACGACAACTACTGGACTAAAGTTTCCTGGCTTGGGACAGACACATTAGTTACGTGGCTAGATTTAACCAGTTTATGAGGTCCTCCAGCTTACCTTGGACAGTAGTGTGACCGGACTACAACCGACACTGCAACAAGCCAGTTGCCAGAGTAGAACTTACTCTTCAGATTCCATTAGTCTAGCTAAAGATGCTCTGTGTTCCGGGCACCTGAGGTAGATTTCATAAGGTTAGTATGGATAGTTGTGAAGCCTTAGTTTACTGTGTAGTGTCTGTTTTCTGACTTGATGATTTCCATCGGTCTCTTTGGCATTTGTTGTATGTCGCATTTTTTACATTGCTTAGTGCACACCTATATTTATGTAAAATGAGTTTTGTATCTATTTAAATTACAATGTATAATAATTGACTAAACTGAAATTATTGTTTTAACAGCTTATCTGGAACTTACTGCCGTCAGCAGGATGGATTAGCATCGAGGTGATGTGGTGCCATAGTCGCATTGCATTTGGCGGGAAAACATCGGACGATTTTCCGGTAATTTTCGAAAGGAAGTAGTGTGAAACATCTTCTCCTAAGGCAACAACTTTTGTTATAATATCACCATTTGTAACCCTAATTAGACTTTTTGGCGATGAAAGAAGACCATCAGAAATAACTATCATAAACTTTTTTACAGTAACATAATGCACACGCCGATTTCTGTTCTGTAGCAACTTTAATCCCGCATCTATTCCTAAATGTAATTCCGATATACCATCCGCATATGAAAATCTTGAAAGTTTATCTACAAAATCACTTGTGTTTCGAATTGCTTCAAATCCATACTCAACCTTTGATAAAGAAGAAAATGACACTATTGCAAATTGGAAATTATTTTCGTCTATTGTCCAGTTGGCTGTTAGATCTTTTATATAATCTTTCTGTATTTCAAAATACTCATGCCCAACACATCTGGAATTATCCATAACAAACACGACATCGCTCGGATGTGGTTGACATAAATCTAAATGAAGTATATGATCAATAAATTAATTAAGTATTTACATATTAGAAATTTTCGGTGTGATTAACGTCTAATCAAAGCCATCAATAATGAGTAATGATAAATTTATTTACTTTTAGCTTTGAGGACATAAATCTAGATTTGACTGTTTCAAACTGAGTTTTCCTTGTGGAAACGACGCGAACCACAGAAAAGCTCAACGAATTACTCGAAGCTTAAAATACAATCCCGTTATCTCCATTTTAATGGAATTGTATTTCGAAAACTTTGATTTATCAAAACAAACCGGCAAACAGAAATTCCGCGAAAATTTGTCAAGTTTTCCGCTAATAAATGTTATAGAAACAAACCGGACGTCATTGACCATTTCATGTGAAATACGTTCGTTTATAGGCTTGTTGTACGCTTCGATTCAGGACAAAATCGTTCTTAACGCATTTTCCCCCGGTTAACATAAAATATATTGTGTATTTCATTACATTTGACAAGACAATTAACATGACAGCAATATGACGGCCTTTTATGCGACTTCATCTTTCTTACGGCAAAGATTGTGAATTGCGGTTAATATAAGCTAGTTAAACAAACTGGTTCGTTTAGGCCCATTTTTGCCCAAGAATTTGGCTTAAAATGAAAATTGGCTAATATCTATTATTATATATTTTTGGTATTTTAAAATGTCTATAAAAAGAAAATTCAACAGAATTTTTAGTTTTACAATGGTCAAATGATACACAAAGAAAATGCTTTAAATTTGAAAATACTAAAAAAATTAATTAAATTGAGGCAATATTTGATACTATTTTGTCGATTTTAATATTGATTGCACAAAAACATCACAATCTAACCTTGCACAAGATCTATCAAGTACAAATGTTTGGTCAAAATATCTTCGTAATGTTTGTGTGCTATCATATCTATTATGAACAAATATACTCTTTCATTTTGTCGAAATTACGAAAAGTATACACGAACAAGTTATGAATTATTAAACAGCATTTTCACAACAACTTGTTATTGTGTCACAAAATCAAAAATTTGGACATATTCCTTTTTTGGATTACACTGTATTAAAAGGTAAAATATCAGTCTACTTGTTTCTGCTGTGCACAATTTAAGTATTCGATTTGGTTGCTAAAATAGTGAACGATTGGAAGATGATTAATTTAAGATATCTGGACCTTAATAAAAATGGAGTCAAAAATTTTAATCGTGCTTCTTAACTTGAATTTGGAAAATGTTATGTTTCTAGATAGAAAAAACCATATCAAACCTGTCTTTATAATTAAAAGGTTTACTATAGATTAATAGTATTTTCGAAGTTCACTGAACTTTTTAGGTGTCATAACGTTAGAATCTTTAATGACATCCTGGTCTTTTTTTATAAACACGTGGTTAATAATGCTCTGAATACCTTAGTGTTATCATTACAAAAAATAATATGAACATACAAACATATTATATTGTTACACATAGATCTTCTTCCATTGGTCCAATTTAAAAATAAGCCTATAACTTTCTGAAGATAACTCTGCGATTGATGGTTTATATTAATCTTCAATGCAAATATCTTGTTTGAATGATCCTATGACTTCATTATTTTCTGCTTTATGACTGCACTTATTCAAATGTCAGTATTGGGTCTGGTAAAATACAAAACTACCAATGATAAATAGATATGGAAAATTAAGGTATGCTATATCTACATTTAAAGGAGTAACCTCTCATCAGTAGCATTAGAACCGAAACAAAGGAGTTCAAAGAATCAAATATAGCAAAAAAGCACCCAATTCCAAACAAATCGAAATAGGAAGCCAAATCCGACGGCAGGGACCGCAACTAAGTGCATTACTTTTCAAGGCCTTTCCGTATTTCCAGTGTTTTAGAATTTTAGCAAAGGCTGCATGTTTCTGTAAAACATTGTTTGATAAATCAAATGTCAGACAAGTCTGACAATTGGGCTGGTGAATACCCTCGGTGACCAATTTTCCACCAGCAGAGGTATCGACCCAGTGTGAACAAAATTCAAAATTACCAATGATAAGTAAATATGAAAAATTAAGGTATGCTTTATGTACATTTCAAGGAATCACTTATCCACATTTCGTTGACTTTTAAACTATATATAATTAAAGAATAATAGCAGAATATGTATAATATCATAGTGCGCCTGAGAGTTTAAAATCTCAACATAACTTTACCTATTTCACAAACAGATCCAGAAAAGGTAATTAGACAAACTTATCCACATTTCGTTGACCTTTAAACTATAAAACTATATATAATAAAATAACCTTAGCAGAATATGTATAACATCATAGTGCGCCCTTAACATAACTGTTTACCTATTTTACAAACAGATTCAGAAAAGGTATGGGACAAACACACTCAAAGTTAGTCTAGCCTCATGTGCGACAAGTTCCGTGATTTAAACATGGGTTGTCTTTGCAAGGGTCTGAAATTAACCAATCATGCATTAAAATATGGTAAGTATTACAAATTTGCTATTTGCGAATGCATTTTTCATAATCCTTTATTCTTATGTACATGTATTAGACGAAATTCTGATATGCAAATAAAATATTGTAATGGTGTATCAACAAACATAATGGACAAACATGTACTTTTTTTCTTGTCCAAAATACATATAAACGATTAAATGAATTTTATTATTAAATCACTGCATATATACTTGAATTTGATACATTTCATGTGTATTTTGCTGTTAGGTTTTAGTATTATATAAAAGAGATCTTGCTAAAGTTGCAAAAAAAACAGGGTGTTCCATCTAGATCACCTAAGTTCATTGTTTTAAGTGTTCCGTTTGCATTTTTCTTGCTTGCATCTTTTATATTATTGCTTGTACAGTAAACTTCCAAACGTAAGTAATAAAAAAGTCAGAAAAATAACCACCCACAAAGACGTACAGATAAAACCGGTAGTGTGTCTAGCGTTTGGAATTGTATGGTATGACCTACCCAGTTCAACATTGCATGATTTAGCACTATCGGTTGGTGAGGTTGTGTTATCTGATAAGGATGTTTCTGTACAATTCTGAAAGGAAAGCAATTATTGTATAATTTGTCAAAAAAATTTATTGTCTGAAATTTAAGATAATTAACAAAACAAAACAATCAAAATTTCTAGTTCTAATCTAGTTTACCTTATAAAAAAGTAATATGTGCAAGTTTCTTTTTAGTTAAATCATGCAGTAATGACACTTTAATCCGAAGCAGTAGCAATTGTTTAGTGGGTACCATACA
Source organism: Geukensia granosissima (assembly GCA_032357055.1). Lineage (NCBI taxonomy): Eukaryota > Metazoa > Mollusca > Bivalvia > Mytilida > Mytilidae > Geukensia > Geukensia granosissima. Next base: position 4,170 of record JAULBM010049350.1, on the reverse strand, counting down.
CCTAAGAGAAACAACTCTGCAAGATCATCTAAACGTTTCAATCAAGTAATTTTTTATACTTAAATTTATGCATCTCAGTGATCAAAATTTTTTATGATGAAATTACTTTATATCTATTGAAATAATTCCAGAGAAATGTGTGGTTCAAATTTCTTGAAATTTTCATGTTTTCCTTCTTCCATCCAAGTAAATGTCTAAACAAAATATAAAGAAAATTAAATGAGTGGAATTTATTTTTGTGTTGGGTACCCCCTTAATTACACCAGTTCCAGTTTATTTTATGCAATAGACCCCTTCCTTGCTTCCTGTTATTTACACTCACGTATTTGCAACTTCTGGGTGACGTCACATTTAATTGTTCTTTGACGGCAATTTTGTGGGAAAGATAATCATTTTCCACCTAACGTATATAACTGGGCATGTTTGAATAAATTATCAAAGGGGTCTATACTCTTTTCTTGTAAGACTGTAAATACCAGTAGTCATGCAATACAGAGTTAATTCCCATGTTTTCTGAAAAGTGTAAATTTTTCTGACTACATGACTCTGGAAATCAGATTTCAAGATGTTCATTTGCTATAAATATCATACAAAAACTGCTTTTACCTGAATATTATGGAAAATAAAGAATAATGAACACAACGACAAACATTTGACCACAATTCTTGACTTGGAACAGGTACATGACACATGTGGTTGGGTTAAATGGGATCCCAACCGTCCCCTTACGAGTGATCAAAGGAACAATTCAAAGAAAACAAAAGCAGCAAAGGACACTATTAAATCAAACAGAAATTATCATGTGTGTTTTGATGAATAGATTTGTAATTTAATTAATCTAAAAAAGACAGGAGTTTCAGCTATTTTTTACATTTATTTCAGGATTGGGAGAACATGTTGAATGACGGCCTTCACCTATCATCCAGCGGGTCAGAATATCTGTTTGAGCTGCTGAAACCACTGGTTACCAAGGCAACAGCAGAATTGCCCATGCTATATCCAGACTGGCATCAAATTGACAATGAAAACCCTGAAGTGCCTTTTGTTGGAAAATAATATAAAAATAATATGAAATGGAGCATGGAAATTTAAATTAAAAACATATCATGAAGTACAACCTGGGAACAAAAGACACAGGGAATAGTAACTCTGGTCAATATTAAATGAGTAGTGTTACTTGTACATGACTGGATTTTTTTTTAGCAATTTCTTTGTTAAAACATAGTAAATTTGTGCAGAAGCTGGAGAGAAAATTAACAGTAGCAAATTTATGAAATTCATATTTTGTAAAGCGAAATGTTTGAGGAATACTTGTATTAAGTGAGTAACACTTTTTTAAATCTACAAAATATTCTCCTTCAGAGGGTATTTAAAAAAAAAACAAAAATTTTTTAAAGTTACTGCTAGAAACTACAGGGACAGCATTGCTAATTACATTTTTAATAAGGGAAATACTTATAGTTACTTATCCCTCTGTCTTTTGTTTCCAGGTACAACATACAAATTTTAAATTTCATTAAAAAGTTAATTTTTTGGTGGAAAAATTAGATGAAGTACAACATACACATTAAATTATGTTTTATCACTATATATATTTTTCACAAATTTTATGTTACATGTACGAGACATTGTGATCATTGAAAAAATTACATGATAACTATGATTATGGTGATGTTAATATATCAGGTTATTCAGCCTTCATGTTAACAATCTTTTATATGATTTTAATTAAAATTGAATGATCAAACTTTAGTTGGAAATTTCATTATTATACTGTCCAACCAAGTGGTGTCATGGTTACCAGGAGTGCAAGGTGGGGATGGTCATATCATTGACATTAAAAAAATGATTTAAAATATGGGCTGGAGGTAGGGCCCTATATCTGCCACAATTTTTCAGAAAAATATTTATGTCTTCCCTTTGAACGAAGGGAGACATATTGTTTTGGTCAAAATCCTTCTCATTCTTCTTCTTCTTTTCAGCAAACTGTGTCCGGGCCATATTTTTTTTTACCTTTTGCCTAAGGCCTTTGATATTTGGTATGTAGCTAAAATATATTAAGACGATGTGTCACATTCCAAGGTTGTTGACCATTGACCTAGAGGTTACATAATAGATTTATTAAGCCGATTTCTTTCCTGGGCTAGAATATTTTTGCTTTTGATATTTGGTATGTGGCCAAAACAAATTAAGACGATGTGTCACATACCAAGGTTGGTGACCTTTGCCCTTGAACTTTGACCTATAGATCAAATAATATATTTATTAAGCCAATTTCTTGTCTGGGCTAAAAAATCTTTGCTTCTATACCTAGGGCTTTGATATTTGGTATGTAGCTAGAACATATGAAGGCAAGATGTTTTGTTCAATGTTTGGTGACCCTCCACCTCAAGGTCAAATATCTTAAATATTTGCTGTTTGATATGTAAAAAGTAGGATAATATACATCTAGTGACCTAAGACCTCTAATGCAATTCTTTTGATGGCTATTGCACAGTATAACTTGTTTTATATGCAACGCATTGAGTTGTTATTAAATGTCTTCTGATAGGAGTTATAATTAGAATGCGAGGCACATGTTTTTTAAAACATTTCCCCCTAGTTTTCATCTGAACAAGTGTTAGCATAACAAAATTCACAATATTTATAAAACCTTGGTAATCATGCATTTTATACAAATGGGGTTTAATAGGACTATTTGGAGATATATAAAGGTCTAACGAGTTTTAATTTGCCAGTTTGTCTAAATACAAATTTACCAATGTTGAATAAAAAAGGTGATTTTTTGTTATGCTATATGTACATTTCAATGAGTAACTAAAACATGGGAAGTCCAAGATCCAAACATAACAAAAAAGCTTTAAAAATAGGTTAATTCTTTGGGTCTATTTAGATGGAAAAATCTTAAGTATGAAACAGATTTATTGTAGTCTTTACAGTTTGCTGTGGTATATCATGGTTTATTGAGATTCTCATTGAATCTAGTAATGATCAATGACATACATTAATTAACACATCTTTGAATTGATAAAACTCAGTTTAAATTAGGCACCTTAGGGGATTATATCACAAATCGTTCCATTTTCAGCCTATTGGAACCTAACTTGAGTGGATATGTTCTTTGGTGGTCCTCTGCAAAATCTTTCATCATTGCAATTAATCATCCAAATATGCCACAATAGTCAGACTTATTTTAAAATAACATTGTTACCTAATAGAAGAATTTCTTGCACATCGAATCCAAACTTTGGTCGAACCATCTATGGTCCTCTATCAAAAAAATACTAGCATCTTCAACGTTGTTCCTTTACTTGGAATTTACTTGTACATATGAGATTTTTGTGTCATGAATATTTACACCATATCCCTCCTTTTTTCTATATCGCAGCTGAATTTAGTTTAGCATTGCATTCTTAGAGAAATTGTCGTGTGTGGAGTTGCTGGGACAGTTTGAAACAAACATCGATGGAAGGTCTTCCTTATTTCGATTTGTTCGGATTTGAGTACTTTTTAATATGTTCGGATCTCAGACTTCCTTTGTTTTAGTTCTAATGCTAGTTTACTAGAGGTTACTCCTTGGAATGTAAATATAACATGTCAAAATTAACCATATTTATTAGACATCGGTTAACTTGTATCTTGAAATTGTTCTCTACCTCATATTAATCCAGAACGGCCAGGTGAGGAATGCTTGCTCCTGAGAGCTTTAAAATTGTTTTCTAATGGATAGGAGGCCACTCATTGGTCTGCTCTTAACTTATATATTTAATATTTTAGTGTCTTTTTGTTCACATTTTACCTTTTAAAATTCTTGGATGCACTACGCCAGGAAAAGCGAAAATACTTTTATTCAATTAATTAAAAAGGAGATAGCCAAACTTTCTAATATTAAAGGCTGACCGTACTTGTCACTTTATTTCCAATATATCTTCTATGACTGGCAGTCATGCGACTTTCCGTGAAGAAATGACTTTTTTGTAGGTCTTATCGTGTCTTCAGTGGGACGGATCGTGTACAACCAGAGACATTATATATTAAATTCGTCCCTGGTACAACCAATGATTTTCATTGAGTCAAGATTTTCAAATTTAATGTGGTAGACCTGGGTTGAGGGAGATAACTCTTGAAATCAGTAGTATGTTTATATTATTTTGTTACATAAACAGTTCT
>JAULBM010049339.1:0-10573 GCA_032357055.1 Geukensia granosissima | reverse complement strand
GCCCCTTTAGCAGGGGTTCTACCTGCAGGCGGAGAAACCGAACGGCCTACTTCTATACCCCGGCCGCCCTCGGGGGCGATTATAATTTTAAAATTAAACAATCAAGAGATGAGAAATATTGTAATTCACAAGATTCAGCTTAGGTAATCTATTTCCCCAATGATTCAATGGAGAAAGCCGATGAAAACATTCTGAATAGATTTGGCAGGAAATAACTCAAGACAGTTTAACAAATGTGTTGTTTATCAAAAATTTCTCTAACAGGTTGAGAAAGGTGCAAATGCAAGTGAAATTAGATAAAAGTCAGTTCTGATGACCCCAACTGACTTTAAGGACATATTCTATACCAATGAACTGTATGTTCACTTGTCACTATGGAAATTTCCATTCTCATTAGTATTGCTTTTCACCTTCAAGGCTGTAATTGTTTGTATGGCTTACCTTCCCTCCAAGATGGCTACTTTGTCAATTATACTCACCAACTTCCATACCAACATTATCATTCAATATGGCTACTAGCATCATCAGTTCCATGGCCAATCGTTCTGGTGTGAGAACCGAAGATATTGCTGCCTCCATAATGATGTCACACAATGACTCATTGACATCACCTCGACTATTTGTGGTAAATATGGTCTCTATTTGTGAGCAGATGGGTCCTATATTAGATTCACTGGCTCTGTGTACAAAAATATTTTTGTAAATATATTAAACCACAAACACCAATCTTATGAGGAATAGAATGAGCTATTACTATGATAACTATTAAGCCAACTTTAAGTTTTCCTAGTTTTCATCAATTTGCAATAGATGCTAGGTTTTGACTTAAAAAGGTCAAAAACAAAGGTCAACTCTCTGAGAGAAACAAGAAAATTACTGCACTTTAATGTTTTATTCATACAAGAAGTTGTTGCTGACTTGAAACCAAGATTGTAATTTTTTTTCTTTCTGGCTGGCTGGTATGTCTAAAATAAACCAAGATTGTAAATTTTTTTCTTTCTGGCTGGCTGGTATGTCTAAAATAAACCAAGATTGTAATTTTTTTTCTTTCTGGCTGGCTGGTATGTCTAAAATAAACCAAGATTGTAATTTTTTTCTTTTTGGCTGGCAGGCTTTCTGGCTGGCTGGTTTCTGGCTGGCTGGCTTTCTGGCTGGCAGCTGGTATGTCTAAAATTGAGTATTTCATGAAAACCAAAAAACCAAACAAGGTGTTTATTGTATGGCTGGTGTTGGTCAAGGTTTAGTTTTCAGTGTAGGGTTTTGTGTACTGAGTTATTGATTGATATTTGTCAACCCCTTTGGTATCTCTGAATTCATTTCATAATGATTATATAATGATTATTGATGGGTTTTTAATTACAATTTATTTCGACAATACAAGAAGTAACAAAATAAAAATAAGACAAACATTAATCATTAGTCAAATAATTGTTTGACTGGTGTTTAATGCCACTTTCATCAACATTTCCGTCATACCGCAGCAGTAAGTTTAATTGGTGAAAGAAGTACCTGGAGATAACCACCGACCTTGAACAGGTAACTGACAAACCTTATCACCTGTGCTGTGCGTTCAACTCAACCCATTTTTGTATGGTACAAAGTCAGGAATGAACTCATGCTGTATAGGTGATAAGCTACACTGATCTGTACAGATAGGATTTAAATCAATTATCAAGACCACATGGCCACCCAGGCCCGTAGTCAAATAATAGAATTACCTGTTTATTAAACCTTTTAATTGCTTTTTTATTCTTTCCACTTTCAATTTTTTCTTTTCATCAGAAGTTTCAGCCATGGCTAATCTTTTGGCTGGAGGTACATATGATCCTGTTGTCGTGGTTACAATATTACCCTCTGTATCTCTCAGTCTACCATAAATATCCTCTTTCAGGGATGATTCAAGTTTCTGTTTGTTTTTTTTACTTTCTCTTTGACCTTGCGAGATGTAACCAGAGTCACTTATTTCTTCTTCATCCTCATCACCTGAATAATTACTGTCGATTTCATCCTCTGACAAATCACTGTCATTTACATCAAGACTTTCCTCTATCCTTAATCTTCCTTTCTTTTCTAGCATCTGTTCATCTTCATTCTTAGAACCACTGTAATCCTCCTCATTCAAACTTTCACTTTTATCATCTGATTCATCCATTTCTTCATCTAAATTTTCATCTTCATCACTTAAATCTTCATCTAAGAAACTATCTTCATTAGTCTCATCTGCATCGCCTTCGACATCCTGAAACCTGACTTTTAATTTTTTCATTTCACTTTTTGCTGATGGTTCTATTTTTTCATTGGTTTTTAGCTTTCCCTTTGTCAACTTTGATGTTTTTAAATGAGACATTATTTCATCAATTGTTTCTTTCTTTTGTTTTTCATCATCATCATCTTCACTTTCATCGTCAATATCATCAGCATCACTGATCTCTTGATTACTATCACTTTCATCTTGATTTCCTGAAAAATTTAATTATGGAAACATTAAAACATAAATTTAACTGCAATTTTGGGGGATTTTTTACAATTGTAAAATTAAAGAAACTGGAGTTATACAATAATTCAGGTGGAAGGTTAACTCTACATTGTTTAATAATAACAGATATCACTTCCCAGAGACAATGAACACAGAAATGAGTTCCAGATAAAATCAACTGACCTTCCATATGACCAAGTTACAACAGCTAAATACTGTAAATTCAGAAATAATTACACATATTTATTATTGCAAATCTTCCAATGAAGACGATAATGCAAGTTTTATTTTTGCAGATTTTCAAAAGGTGTAGCACAACATCATAACTTGAAAATTTTGGAATGCGAGTTTTAATTATTGCGATTACAATCCTGTCCTATTATTTGCAATAATTTCTGCATTTACAGTACAAAAGACCTGATTTCACAGGGGAAGTAACTCAGGTGGGATGCAGACAGAGATCTAATTTTAATAAGATTGGATCTGAGTCATCATACAAGGTTGCTAGTGGTTCCCAAGGTATTCAGACTTTTACTGGACATTTGGTCCAGTAATGTTGGAGATACTACTGGACCGACTCACATATTTCTGGACCAAATTTTTTTTATTGAACAGTGTTTTTGATCAAATCAGCAGATCATATGAGATATTGTACAATTCTGACACCCCCCTCTACCAGGAATTGATTACGATCAACAAATCAATGACAAGATTGATTGATTGGTGTTTAACGTCCAGTGGCAAGTATTTCATGCATATTCAGGATGAAAACAAGATAAACAATAAATCAACATGTAGACTGTGAGCAAGGGACCAGTAAGGAAGGACTTTAAGACTACCACTGGAAAAATTGCGGGTTGGATAGACAAGATGGATTGCCACTTTAGTTTGAGAGCTCTGCCTCTTGGGAGAAAAAATATACAATAAATAGCGTATTTTAGTAAACAAGTAGAAACTTTTTTACCAATATTTCATCGGATGTTTGACAGAAGATCTTCGACCAGATCTGCATCATCATACAAGGTTGTCATGGAAACAATAATACACACCTGATTTAACAGGAAGATCTTCGTTCAGATCTGAGTCATCATACAAGGTTGTCATGGAGACAATAATACAGACCTGATTTTACAGGAAGATCTTCGTCCAGATCTGAGTCATCATACAAGGTTGTCATGGAGACAATTATACAAACCTGATTTGACAGGGAGATCTTCGTCCAGATCTGAGTCATCAAACAAGGTTGTCATGGAGACAATAATACAGACCTGATTTGACAGGAAGATCTTCGTCCAGATCTGAGTCATCATACATGGCTGACACTTTATCTTTGTCAACAACATCTAACAGATCTGTCTATGATTAAGGACAATCATTCAAAATAAGTTTTGCTTTCACAATTAAAATTTGTTAGTGAAGATTAGTTTGAAACTAGAGGCTCAGAGTTCTGATCCTGTATCGCCTGAACCTCTGAGCCTGTATCGCTCGCCTGACAATGGGCCAATCAGAAACAAACTGTAAATGGTCAATAGTGGCCATGATTGTTGTTGGACTTTATAAAGGATCTCCCAAATATGTTTCCGGTCAAATATTTTTTCATTTCAACTTTGTAGGAAATTCCGTAGATGCTTCCTGAAAAGTTAAATTCTGTTTGGCTGTGTGGTTTCAGAGGAGAGTATTCTTTTAAAAAAAACAGCTGATAAGAAACCTGTGGCAGCCATGTTTGAAGTCTGATTGGGACAAAATGAGGAAACTGCAAATAACCATCAAAAGATGCTTCCTGTAAAGTTTGATTCAATTCATTTTTATATTTTCAGAGGAGAATATTTTTAATTAAATCTGTCAATTAGAAACCAGAATTGCCTGTGGTAGCCATGTTTGTAGTTTGATCTCAACAAACCAGGAAAATTTGTAAAGGACCTTCCATAGGTGCATCCTTTAAAGTATGATTCCATTTGACAAAACATTTTTTTCAGAGAAAAAGATGAAAAAGTTTTTTGAGGAAGAACTGACAGATAAAAGCCAATGTCCCCAAGTAATGACAAAAGCTCTCTTGGCCTGGGCCATATGAGCTTAAAATAAGGCACATTTTATTTGACACCAAATCATTAATTTATACTAGAGCAAGTGTCTTTTGTCTGCATACCAACTTTATAAAAAAACAAAGACTGAACCAAAATATATGAAGGTGACCTGAAAATAGATGATTGTATATGAATAATCAATATTGTGACCTGAAAATAGGTAATTGTACCGTTGTGACTCTAATTTTTTTACGCTTTATTTTTTCGACACTTCAAATTTCAGAGATTTTTTAATTTTTAAAAATTCCTATTTTTCAACACTCAAGCAAAATCATTACAAATATTTTCACGATTGATGATTTGGGGTTGCCAATGTTAAAATTAAGTTGTAAATTTGGTAAATTTTTAAGTGCAGTGTAATCTTTATATACGGATGTGAAATGTACAGTACAGATAAACAGCACAAATTTTTGTTCACATCAACCTCCAACTTCTGCTAACAAAAACAATGAGTGAAAACAAAATAAATTTATTAAAAGACATTGAATCCAAGTACCTTCACCATTTTCTTTCACAATATTGAAGCAGATAAACTTTCCTCAGACTTTTTTGCTAGGCTTATTGATTAAACTTAAAGCTTGCATGCGAAATAGTTACGGATCGTAGTCATTTTGTCTGCAATTTGACGAAACTTTTTCAAAATTCTAATTTTTCTACACTTTTGCAAAATCCAAGAAAAATTGGTGTTTTTCAGTGTCAAAAAATAAGAGCAATTACGGTATATGAACAAACAATCATGTGACCTGAAAATAGGTAATTGTATATTAACAATCATGTGACCTGAAAATTGGTGACTGTATATGAACAAACAATCTCCCCAGTAAAGTTCCCTTACTTGTGAGGAACAACAATTGTTTATATCCTCCTCATTGTTCACAAACAGAGTTCCCCTATAAAAATAGTGTAATTTACTAAGAAAGATAGAAGGAATATATGCCATCTTGCCATAACAAGTTGTGGATCATGTCCATTTTCTTTTTATTGGTAAAGTGATGCACTACAGTGTGAAGAGAATCAGGTTGGAAACTTGGTTGTGCTGTAGTAATTTGGGAAGACAAGTCATGCCTTACTGTTACTATAGTAACAACAGTTTACAAAATACATGCGAGTTGGGATAACATCTAGGTACAATCTTTTTACAATGCATGGCATAGGATACAATCTAATCCGTCATTAACAAATGACTGAGGCAAACTTTTACTCTTCCTTTTATTCAAATGAAGCTGTTTCTCCAACTGTTTTAACATCTTCTTTTCTTTTTCAAGGGCAATGTTCATTTCTTCTCTCCTTTGTTCTTCTTCCTGAAAAAAATATTAATATGTCATTTCCATATAGACCATGAAAAAAGCTGTATTTAAATTACCTGTATGACATTTCTATCAAATACATGTGAAATAAAATATTATATTAGAGTTCAAATTACCTGTAAGACATTTCCATCAAAAACCTGTGATATATAATGTTATTGTACAGAATTCAAATTACCTGCACAGAAGTAGGACAATTGTATCCAGAAGAATTTCAAAGTTTCAGCCAATCAAGAAACATTATTGGCTATGACGGCCATGTTTTAATCTGATTAGCAAAATAGTTTCACATTTTGTATTTTTGGGGGCCTTTTACAGCTTATGTTATGGTATGGACTCCGGTTCATTATTAAATGCCATAATGGTGACCTGTAGAAGTTTTGATTTGACTGTCATTTGGCCGATGGCGGTCTCATTGACAATCATTCCACATCATCTTTTTTTATAAATATACAAGAATAATGTATATATAAGTTATGAATCATAAAATGATGGTTATCAAACAACATTTTCACAATTTATTGTTGTGTCATAAAATCTCAAATTTGGTCCAAATATGGGTAACCATACCTTCTCTTTGAAGACAAAGTCATGGGTAACCCAGGCAATCTAATGTGTGTAAGAGTTTTAAAATATTTGAGATATCATTTTTACTCATCTTTCATATCTGTCCAAATGTAGACATCCACATCAATCTCATGAAGAAGATCAGTCATAATCTATAATGATTCTTTCTCATGAAGAGAAGATCAGCCATAATCTATAATGATTCTTTGTCAAGTTAATGTTATAAAGAATTTTGGTGTAAAATATCATAAAATACCTGTCTGACTTTTTCTTGTTTTCTCTCTTTCAATTTTTTCTTCTTCTTTTTTAACTTCTCTAACTTTTTCTGTTTCTTTTCCTGAATGTCCTGCTCTTTCTTTTTCTCTTTAAGTTCTTCAGTTTTTGGCATCTATAAATAAATGGCTAAATATAGAAAGGGAGATACAGTTTGATTGTCTACGATGAAGCTCTCCTAATAGTATAAAAGGATGAAAATAAAAATTTTCAATATCAAGCAAAATCGATTGATTGATTGAATGGTTCTTAATGCCCAGCCTCAAATATTTAATGCATATTCAGGATGAGAGCATATTAATGATAAGTGTTGATGAATAAACTCTGCTTGTCATAAGGAATTTTTTGGAGAAAACCCCATCAAAATCAGATGAAAAATTAAATTTATCAATATTATTCGAAATTGAATTTCCACTCCCAATATGACCCCTTTTAGCTCAAAAACGGTAAAAAAACCTGAGAGAAAACCTGTTGACATATTACTAAAAGCTCTCAATGTGAGAAATAAAATGCAAAAAAACCCATCAAAATCAGACGAAAAATGCCATCTCCTTCAAAGCTGCATTTTTTAACCCTTTGACCCCTTTTATACATAAAATGGTATATGTTACAAAAAAAAATGCTTGGAGAAACTTTTGTTGCATTTTTCATGAGGAATCATATGGGAAAAACTCCTTCAAAATCGGATTAAAAATAAATTTTTTTCTATATTATAGGAGATTGAATTCCCCCTCAACCCACTTCTTTGACCCTGAAAAGGTAGAGAAAATCCAATGACATATTACTGAAAGCTCTCATTGAGAGGAATCAAAGACATGTCCAGTATCCTGCCTGACTTAGAGGTCATAAAACAATCACCTACTGTGCCTATGCAGGTAGATCAGTAGGTAGAGGGCAATATAAAGTTACCTGTATTTACCTGTAGCTATCAAGTGATATATTATACACACAAAAAAATTCAAATCGTTTTTCCCTTTTTAAACTTTTATAATTATTGTGTTTCAAACATATACTATGTCTTTTTCTTAAGAAATAATAAAATAGTATTTTTATTTAAAAACATCTGTTTTTAAGGAAGAAATCAGATTTAATTGTATGAAGCTCAAGATTGGAATTTGAACTAAACTAACAACAATTAATAATTTGAAATATAACAGAAACATTTTGAGGTAGAAAATTCAATCTACCAATGAAAAAAATTATAAATATGATTCTAATGTGCATTGTATTAATAAATGATATTTATGTGTGTAGTTTAAAGGTAATGTTGTGCCATTATAAGTAATGTGACAGAATGGTAACCTGGTTGGGAGAACATCAGAGAAAGTGTAACATCATCCTAACTAAAATTTACAGAACCACAACTTGTTTTATACATTTTAACACCCTCCATTAGCTATGTGAGTGGAGATTTACTTTAGCTTAGTTAGTGGAGCGGTGAATTCAGTGAATAAAGATGCTAAGGTCACTAGTTTGATCCATGGTCATGCCAATGTAATGAAGGGAGACAAAACATATGCTTTACTGTTACAATAACTTTTGTTCTATTATTTGGATCCATTTGAAATTTTAACACAACAACTTCTACTTTAATGGACCCCATAAGAAGTACGGGAAAGTATAGTTAACATGTATAAATAGAAAAGGAGCGTGCCAAAAAGTCAAAAAAGAAAAATAGGCCACAAAATGAAAACATAAGGTCAAATTTGAATAGACCAGGTCAAATTGTATTTGAAGAATTCAGAAATTTTCAGGATTTAAGCCTAGGTACATTGTAAGTTCACAGTATGAGTGTCTACGTTGCACAGGTACATGTAGGTACATGTATGTCATGTGATTGATATTTGACCCCAAAATCATGAATATTAATTATAATCCAGGCTTTCTGGTTATGTCATAAGCAGTGATCTATCATGGTAAAAACAGTTGAGTTTCTAAACATTGCCATGAGACAAGAGTCAGCTGTAAAAAAAAAAAACAAAAATATTACAATATATAAAAAGAAAATGTGGCATGATTGTCCATTACAAATACATCTGGAAGACAGTTTGGATGATTCCATGTGTTGGTAAGTAAACATCTTTATTTCAAACATTTGAATCGCTCAAGTGGTTTTCAGGCCTCAAACACCAGCAGCAAAGCCTTGTCTTTTTATGATTCTTGCTTCACTTCATTTAGGCCAAAAAAAAAATTATGTGAGTTTACTGTCACCCTTCCTTTTTTTGTTTCCAACCACTTATTATCACAAAAATTTATCAATTCTGAAGTAGTCTAAATTTAGTGAGGGAATCTTCTTCCAAATAGGATATTTTGTTGATGTAAGCCTTTATTAAGATAAAAATATAAAATATGCTATGTAAAACACATATCTACACCCTTATCTTCAATAAAATGCACATATCCAAAAAAACAATCCAAAAAAAACCTACCGACCCTATTTTCTTTCAGCATGTTACAGTAAACACAAATATTTTTCTTTTTGGCCTTACTTAAAATTCAACCCACCCTAACCTTAACCTCAACCCTAACCCTAAACAAATTTAACCCATGATCTAACCCTAATAATACACATTATCATAATCCTTAAGTACTAGGTCTCTCTTCAAGGAAGAACAAAAATGGCTTTGTGAAACGAAGTAAAGTGGAATTTCTGGATGAAAAATTGTAACTGTGCCGACTTTGGGCCAAAAATAAAAGATATCTGAATCAATTGAGCAATTTAGAAAACAAAAGTAAACATGCTCCACGACGCTTGAAATCGAAACAGATGCAAATCAAATTTTTACCAGTTTTTTGTTGGTAATTTTATAATTTTGGGAAATAAATATACAGAATTTGTAAACTATCTTGGGGGAAACAGCCGAAATTTGGAGGTAAATTAAGGCTAACAAAATCAGTAGCAATGCCTATGTAAGGAAAGGTTCTAAATTCCAACTTCCGGGTACCACTAAAACAGATTCTACCCCACCAATAGACAGAACTGGCAGTAAGTGCTTTTTCCCACAAAAACTTGACGTCATTTTCTACAAATATTTGGATGTCATATTTAAAACATCACCATTTACACCGATCGACCCAGTATCAGGTCCATGATTCCCTCTAAAACGTGTTCGCCCTTTTACTCATTCCCACTGATATTAAGTCCAATAAAAAAAAGATCTCCTGTACTTCATTTGTAAATTGGGTACAAGTGTTAAAGCGGGGGCACCACTTCCTTTTGGCACCCCCACAATGTATGTCTATGGGGAATACCCCTTTTTCCGTCAACAAAACCAGTGCCTTAAAGGAAGTCTTTCCAAAGCTTGACTTGTAAAAAATTTTTGTCTTGCTTTGATGTGCTTGCATACATATTTTCCGTCCTACACTTCATTTTTTCCAAAGGTAAACCAAACTTTGTTACACCAATCAAATTTAAATTATAACTCAGTTATTTAGTGAGATTTTAATTGGTTTGCTGCCTTCACTTTAATCCTGCTCATTAGACAAGTTTATCTTGTTTTTGTTTATTTTGCAATAATTATCAAAAAGTGTGATTGAACAGTTGAAAGGGTCCCGAGGAAAGGGTAGTTGCGCCAGTAACTGAAGAATAGAAAATTGTTTTGAAATCAAACTTACAAAAAATAATTTCACTTTTTCACACAATTCTTTTAGAAATTGTTTTTGTCATTGGGATAATTCATAAATAAACCAAGTTCTCAAGTTAAAATCATTAATTAATACAGCCTCATTTAGTCTGTCAAAAATATAGAGCGAACGGACTAAGACGAACTGACCCAGCGCGAACATGTAGATAGAGTGAACAGACCCGGATTCAAGACAAGTAGAGACAACAATAAAATAGTTTATAATTATGGATAATAAAGTTA
>JAULBM010049329.1:0-10573 GCA_032357055.1 Geukensia granosissima | reverse complement strand
TATACTGTGTCCAACTCATTACTGTGTCCAGCACATTATTGTGTCCAACAAAATACTGTGTCCACACTTACCCAAAGTGTCTTTTGTTTCCTTTCACATTTCAATGTGCTGCGGTCGTATCAGGCTGCGCTTGCGAAGCACCTAAGTTATTATTAGTTTGAAAAGTCAATGTAGACAAATTTTCTACCATCAGTGACAACAACTATATTGAAAGATGTTCACGCATGAGCTCAACACATTTCTGATAGGTAAGAGTTATTTTTAATTTGGTTTGCTAAATTCGGTTTATTATTTTTAATGATATTTGATTTCAATATGGGGGTTATTATTTTTTAAAACCTTTCAACGTATTAACTGAAAGATGTTTGTGTCATTTCCCACAATAATTAAAATTTTGTTAATAAAAGTATAACGAACCATCACAGTGTGTACCCGTCCATCCGCCTTTACATGAACATTGTGCTGAAATGTCGTCCTGTGTAACGCATGTTCCACCATTGGCACAATACCTTACGTTGCATTGGTCTTAAAGTAAATTAAGCAACAATATTTAGGTATTTATTATCAAAAGGGAAACAAAATACCCTACATGGGGATAGAAAGATCTTCCAATAATATACTGTACTTGAATTTGAACTTCGTTGTGTGAACGAACTGCAAATGTTTCATTGACATTAAAATGAATTTTAAGGCCCAATAGTCAAAGTTTGGAAAAGCAAAATTGTTTTAAATTTCCAAGAATCTAAACGGATCAAAATGATTGAAATTTTGCCTGCATGGAATAGGATTTTAAACATTAATAAAATATCTAAAACAGGTTGAATATGGAATATATGCCAGAAAGACAGAAACCAAATCTTACAGAGATTTAAAAAAGCCAAATTTAACTGCTTGTGGAAGGCGCTCCTCCGTATCAACCTTCACCAGACGGTACGGGGGCCAAAAACAGGAAGAACAGTCGACACACAGCACATGACGTAATGATCGCCGATTAACCAAATATAAAGATAACAATCAATGTTGGAAAATACCCAAATATAAATAATGTCACTTTTCCCTGTACTAACGTTAATCGTTATAAAATATATTGAATTTTTTTTATATTTTAATATTAAAGTTTTTAAAATGTTGTCACATATGCACATATAAATAAATAGACAAAAATTATGTGTCAAATGGTCCGCAAATAGAAGTTCTGTGTCAGTTGTTTTAACTGATTTTGCTGTTTCGCCAAGGCCCAAAATATGAGTGGAGAATGTTTTAATATATCAATTGTAGAAGTTGCGATTATCAATGTCTGAAAAATGTTAATCTCTATGTAAAAAAACACTAGCAGATAGTTGTTTTGGTTGTAGCTCTACTTGATTAAATAAACAAAAATACGCAAAATGTGGGAAAACAGGCTGCAAAGGCAATTTCCGTGCAAGAAACCAGTCTAGTGGAAAAACTTCAAAAGATATATACATAGACTAAACTATTGACATAATTTTAGTTTTACTAGATAACTTTTACAAAATGGCCAAAAGATTGTAAAAAAAATACAGAGAAAAGTTCGCTACCTATGAACAAGATTTATTTCTCATATCTACCAAAATCTTTTTGAATTTTTCTTGTTTTAATAGTGTAGCCTATGTAATAATCTTACAGAAAAAATTTTATGTCTTTATGTTCCTACTTGGTAATTGTTTTCTAATCGTTGTTTCGTGAAAATAAACAATTCGGGTGAACTTACCATAAAGACAGTCGTAGTTTACAGAAAATCGATGTCTTGTAGTGCGGAGACAAGTACTGTTTTGAAAGATATTGGAAGTTACTGACACTTGACAACTATTCTTTGCCGAACACGAAGGTTTAAATGAATTTAAGGCATATGAATCTCCACATGAGGGTCTTCTCAGGTTGTCCACGAAGTTTACATTGTTCAGCCGGATTCTGTAATCTGGGTCACAGGAGAGTGTGACGGTTTCCGACTCCCAAGCACTAAAATATTTGCTAACTGAAAAAGTTCGAGAAAATAAATTTAACAAGTAAAGCCCAGTCTGCATTGTGGTTAGCTACAACAATCTTTCAAAACAACGTTAAGTAAACAAACTAAAGGAACCAGAATGTAATTGCACATAAAACTTTTCACACACACACACACACACACACACACACACAGAGAGAGAGAGAGAGAGAGAGAGAGAGAGAGAGAGAGAGAGAGAGTGTGTGTAATACAGGTAATATAAGTTTTAAATAGAACATCATGATTCAAATTCAAATTATAATATGCAAAAATGAGTTTGTTTAATGAAAAACTGCAGATATATTGTACTTTATCTTTTCAGTAGATAGGCTTGATTACCACTTCCCCTGAAAATACATACTGAGATTGCATTCTAGAAACTGCTTCCACATTAACGGAATAAGTGCCTCCCAATAAAATGTTCTTTATTTTAATGTTATTATTCAGGGAATTCCGAAATTGACGAAAGCCCTGTGCCTATGAGTAACCGTAGACGTTGATTTTCAGACGATTTAATGAAATACAATTGGTCTCGTCGACATTCGCCTGCAAGTAGTTGTTTCACTTAGCATTATCGTTGTTTTCCAGATCTTTTGTCTAAGTCTTTCAATTGAAATGTAGAACACCCATATGAGAGGTCAAAAGTGTATTGTCCAAAGAAGCAAGACAAATTTGAAACAATCTAAAAGATAAAACGAAAGCAAAAAAAAAAAAAAACGAAAGCTTGGAATCCACGAACTCTTTACAAAACGGGAGTGGGATCAGGTGCTCTAGATGGGTATGCGTCCCCACACTTGTGCGCAATAAACGCCGTGGAGTCCTTAATGTCATAATCGGTGTCAAATAATTATGTCAAGTCAGGAGTGTCAATTTTTTAACTTTTTGTCCTCCTGTGTCAAAAAATTGATTGTGACTTTTTGTCCTGTGACTTTCTGTCCTAGGCTTTTTGTGACTTTCTGTCCTAGGCTTTTTGTGACTTTCTGTCCTGTGACTTTTTGTCCTGTGACTTTCTGTTCTTTTACCGTGTAGAATACCCATGTGAGTGATCAAAAGTGCATAGCTTAAAGCGACAAAACAAATTTGAAACAAACCAAAAGATAAAACGAACACAAAAGAAACAAAGGCTTTGAATTCACGAACTCCCTTACAAAACAGGAGTGTGATCAGGTTCTCATGACGGAAAAGAATTCCATGTCTTTCGCGCAACACCCGTCGTGGAATCCTTAAACTTTAATCTGCAAATTTAGAACAATTTGGTATCTCGATTGTTTATTTTTATTGTAATTTTAACGAGTCAAGGAATGCTTTTATTATTGAATAAAACCTGCATTTCGGTTTTTCTTAAACTAATACCATGTAGGTTTAAAGCCTTTTCAAAGCCAAATCTTTAAAATAATCTGGCCAATGGTACTCGAAACACACAGAAAAATTTTGAAGGGTATCTGCATACGACAAGCAAGAAAGCTCTTAGCTCAATGAAAAAGAGCGAGTTTATCAACATAAAATTTTATCAAGCTATAAATAATAACAGTAAAACATAACTCATCAAAGTGTTTTTTAAAAGCTGTTGATAACCACGGGAACTTGCGATATTTATGAAATGTTTTACAGACATTCCGATTTTATATATTTTTAAACAATTTTGGACTAATGCAGTATCCATATATTACTCTAAAAATTTCTTTGAAGGTAAACAGTATTGCCTATACCACAACAGCTACAGTGTTTCCAGTAGAACAAGATTTTCCCTTTAGACTACTTAATAATGCAACTATCCAGGTAATCATAGCAACTTTCTGCCATTGAAAAATTCAATTCTATTATTATAATATATTTGGTTCGTTTCTTTTTGTGTTAGAAAGTGTTTCGAAATAGGTTAAGTCTATTAACAGAAATTAAGCATATGAAGTAGCAGTCACCAACTATAAAGTTTTTTCTTCTGCAAATGCTGCATTTTTAAGATAAAAACTAACTTGTTGTTCGTCGATTATACTGAAAACCAATACATTACGAAGCAAATCTTCTCTTGTGGTCTTGATATTCAAGGTATCTTATGTCTAGTTTATATTTTAACGCTCCTTGTGAATTCACTTTAACATATTCTTAAGTAAAACAATGTATAAGAAATATCTTCTGTTTAATCACAGATTCTATTTATATTCGAGAATCTCCTTAATGTATTTTTTTATTCAATATAGTTAACATCAGCCAAGTGTTTTGCATTATTACAGTTATTTGAATAGTCAGGATTAATACCATTTATAAACAGAGGTTATGAAAGGTCAAATTGCTCTAAAACCCTTACAATTTGTCTGAGGAAAAATCTGCGCATGGAATTTAAAGATAATTAAGATTTGAATACAATCCCAAAGTCTGCTCGGATTTTTACCAGCAGCCAAACGAAGTTTCTTACCTTAAACAATAACATTAAACATTTTTGCAAAATATGTTAAATTCTTTTGAAAAATTGTAAAATAAATTTAACCGATGGTTATAATTTGTCATGAAATTAAAATTGGAACTTTCTAAACTTTTAATTTAATAAGTATAAACAAATTTAAGAAACCTTCCCGTTTTTGGTAATGTTCTTGACTGTTGAATGTCTCTCTCAATATCACACAAAATAGGATAACTTGCTTGTATAATGATTGGTTGCATAACTATACGATTAAGATATGTTTGTAGGTAACAAGTTCCTTATTTCCTGCGGAGGTCACCATAGAGGTCAAACCAATCAACATTTGGATAATTATTGGAGGAGTCCTAGGTGGTCTTATCTTCTTGTTAATTTTACTAATTGTTATGTGGAAGGTATGTATAAGATATCCATTTTAAACATAAGCGTGATAACTTTTCATATTAGTTAATATTCTAAAATTATATAGAAAACCCCTCTAATATAAATTACATTTTACATCCAGATATTTTGCCCATTATTTTCTTAAATTATTTTTTGAAATATTTTGAAGTCAAATTAGTCTGTAGTTCACAAAAGGAAAAAAAGGAATCTTGCAAATGAAAAATCCTCCGCTAACAACTTGATAATTCAAATAAGTTCTTAGTTTTACTGATAATGTTCCTATTTATTTTAAGATTTAGAGCTTTATTTAAGATTTGACGCTTAAACAATTTGCCAAATCTCTCTCTTGTAGCAAACAATTCATGAAAGGGCATTAATTCATAGTGGTGTTCAGGGCGAAACAAGAACATACTAGTAATAAAAAAAAATGGATGTTACATGTTATCTGCTGATTATAAGGCATTTATACAACACAAAGTACCATTTCAATGCTAAGACACGAAAACTAGTGTCATGCCATCACATGCTCTTCCTGTTCTAAGTCAATCTTTTTTCAGATTTTCTTTAATGCTTGTTGCTGATTGTAATCTTTGTGGTATCGGTATTTTTACAACTCCCAAAATAATCAACATTTTCTAAAAGACGTTTTTTCTACTCGCCTGCAAAAATTTTCATGATGGTTATTAAGTATGCAATGTAAAAAATTATCTGCTGAAATTATCTTCCACAATTAACATCATTCCAATTGACAATGCGGCACAGTTAATTGCAGCTGGGAACTCAAAGTGTAAGATCAAATAAAGAGATGTCATGATACTATTTCTTTTTAATATTTTGACATTTTTTATTTTGTTTATTTTGCAGGTTGGGTTCTTTAAACGACAAAAGAAGGAAGTCGTACAAGAATACAAACGAAAAAGCAATTACTACGAAAAACGCAAAACACAGCGACTGGAAGCTGCCAGAGCTAAAGCAATGTCTAAAGACATGTCAAGATCAGATGAAGTTATTCTTCATCGAAAAGATTAACATTTTCCTTCTTTTATTTTATTTAAATGTAAATATACTTCTTTGTTTCTGACAGTTTCAATATGTGTAAGGAACTGTTAAAATATGTTAAAAGGTAATAAGAATAGTTATTGAAAGTTACAAGTAACATTCGCCAATAAAAATGTGACACTTTAGTATTGCATGTAATATGGCCTCATGAAGGTGAGATTTTTTATATTCTGCACAGGAATTAATCCATCCTATGGAGAAAGGATATCAGGTTGATTTGAACTAAAACATTTTCTATTACACAATTTGGTTTTTCATATCGCATTTGCATTCTGATTTTTTACCAGGGCCTCCAATGGTACTATGATCTTTTGAACAACCATGCAATATAAAAAAACTATAAAGACAAGTCACTGCTAGTAAGAAAAATCTATTTGTAATCAAGTGCTAAATTGCTTGGTATAGACTTTTCCGACGGCACAGGTAAACAAGCACCTAGAGAGGTAATCTGAGAATATCGTCTCGACATTCTCCGTTTTGGCAAGAAATCTTTTTCCGGTTTTTCTCGAGTCTCTTTCGCTTCCTGTAAAACCGGTTTAATAGGTTGAGCAGAGGCGACAGATGACATCACATTACGTCGTCCGATCACAGTATCGTTTCTGTCCTTACGTACAATTTTACACAGCTGGTGTTGATCACTCACTGCTTTCATTTTCTGTTTCAAGTTTTCCAATAATTTGTTCCTGTTTTCTTTTTCTTCTAATTCTTCTTTTTCTTCAAATTGTTTTGCCAATTTATTATTTTTCTCCAGTGTTTTCAAAAGTTTACGTGAACGTTCTCTCTGGTCATGGACTACATTAATCTGATGTTTTGTAAGTTTTTTCCTTTGGTTTTCTTTGTGGTGGGTTGGTCCAACTGTTTCTTGAACAACTTTGTACTTAAATTCATCCCAACTTGCCATCTCTTTGTAGGCTTCAAGAAGTTGCTCATCGGTTACAAATCTAACAAAAATGTAAAAATTTATTATATAAAACTGTCTCATTGTCAACAATACAGCCGGTGGTAAACTAAGATCTTATAAGGAGTCTCCACCTATTGACCTAGAAGTTAAGACAAATTGTTTTTGTGACTTGCCTGCCGAGCGTTTGCAAATACTCACCGTGTTTTGTTAGTTATTATTTAGTGCAATTTAATACTTTTATCCTATTTTTCTATGATTTTGTTCATAAACTTAAGGAATTTTAGTTCATTATATCAACATTGTTATGTGAAATGCCATGCACGTTAAAGGAGGAACTTGATTTACGTAATAATCACATGAACAGGCAGCATGAAGTATTTGTTCTGAATATATTGGAGATGTCAACAAGTACTCGAATAGCCGCGTACCACTCGATATAACCGAGTATCGAATACTAAATTTGTTCTCAAATATTCGGGAACTTTTCTTTTGATCTTTCGGACTAGATTACACATCCTTTATCTTACCTGAATAAGTTACCTCGGGCACTTTTAGAACCAACTTGAAGATTGAATTGTAAATTTTTGTGTTTGTCTTGTTTTGAGTTGGATTTAAAATAATTAACTATGTTTTCTTTTTGTTTTATTGCCTGTTATGTCATATAATGAAAGCTAGCCTTTTATAAGTCCAAGCTTTTGACTCTCTGTGTCGACTTAGTTGGAAACACCACTTTTCTTTGATACTGTTATCGAGTATTTGAATATATTCGATTATTGGGAAAGTGTAATAGCATGTCAATATCGGTTAATTCTGACATCCCAGAATATTTATATGCAAATCTCGTCATTATTAAATTTATTTAAAAGAAAGAATATGGAATGTATGCCAGAAAGACATGATTAATAAGAATATAAAAACACTCGCAAACCAAATTTAACTGCTTGCAATGTGCTTCACTGGGTTTACCTTTTTCAAACAAGCTATGCGACAAAACTAAGTAGATCGGTAAAACGTTACGAGATCAGCCAAACTTAATGAATTTCAAGTTACATATATGAAATAAATGAAATACAAAAATCATGATGAAATGAACGCCTATCTCCCAAATACAAAGAAAACAATCATGGAATTAAACAAATTGCATTGTTCGAGGGATGTAAAACGTAATGTTCCAACACACATCTTAGTATACGAAAAATGAATAAGAGCATACAAAGGAATTGCCAACAAGAGGAAACGAAAGACAAACATAGAATACACAACACTACACCAAAAACTAAAGCTGGAGTAACACGAACCCTACAAAAACCAAGGTGAGTTTAGATGCTTTGAAACGGGAAGAAACTCCTGCTCCACAAGTGGCACCTGTTGTGTAACTCAGTAGACATACAAATAAGGCACTGGTAAGCACTAGAGAAAAACTGCAAAAAACTAAGCTGCAATCTATTTCGATTATATATTGTTTTTGCCTTGTACATTACCTTTCTAATTTAGCAATATTGCTAGCAATGGCTATTGCCTCTTTTGTTGCTATCTTAAAAAATACTTTTCTTCTAATTCGCATTATCTGTGCACCAGTACTAACTAGTATTACAGAACTGTGTGGGGGCACTCTTGTCGGATATAAAATGGCATAAAAATTCTGCAATAATATATTTAATAAACAAGTACAAGCGAGTAAAAGCATTGAAAAATGGAATGGCTTCGACACGGTTGCACTTAGTAGTAGTCCCTTCCGTCGGATTTGGCATCCTATTTCTATTTGTTTGGATTTGATTACTTCTTTTAGTACATTTGGATATTGAATTTCTTTTGTTTTGATTCTAATGCTTCTGATGAGAGGTTAATTTTTGAAATTTACATATATCATACCAAAATCCACCATATTTATTCAACATTGTTATTTTAAAAATAAAAAAATTCCAGCACGATAAAATTAAATTATTTAAGCCATGGTATCCTAATCCCATTGGTACCTTTCTTTTAATTTTCTTTTTTCTTTGCAGTCTTATTTTTATTGAGTATATTTATTGTGGTTCATGTTCTCTCTAGTCGGTTTGGGGAGAATTTCTGTTTGATATTTATAAGTTGTTATTGCTCGGTTGGGATCCACTAAACTAGTTTAACCCCACCACATGTATCATGTGCCTGTCCCACGTTCAGGAACTATGGTCAAAGATTTGTATTTGTGGTAAATGTTTTGTTTCATATACCTTTTGATAATGGTCAGGTGAAAGCAGTATAATTTCACGTTTACACGTTTTATTAATTTGTGCTTATATGCGATTTTAGGCTTTTACAAGGAGTGGTATTTCTCTAGATTTGTAAATTGTCGTAGTTTGAGTGATCTCTGATATATATACCTCATATTGTTACATACAATTTTTTTTGTTTAAACATGCAATTGTGGGTTTTTTTTTAACTGATATTTTTATGTTTCATTTTTTTGGATGTTCGAACTTCTCAAATTTTGAGGAGAATTTTATAGTACAACTTGGTAATTGTTGAAGACTTTACAGTTAACTTCAAATGTGTCGATTGACCAAGCTCTTTTACCCCAAACATATACACAGAGCGAAAATAGTATTACCTTTTAATATATGAATATCGGTTTTTGTTATTTCGTTATTTTGATTTTTTGACTTACAAATATTTCATTCTTCTTCAATTCTCCAATGTGAACGTACACATAGTCTTTGCCATCTTTGCTCTTTCTATCTTGTGTCATTAATGACGTGAGAGTAGTAGGACCAGTCAATGACATCAATTTCTTTTTTTCTATTTCTTTATTATCGTCTGCATTTTCTTCCATTTTTCGGCGCTTTACGAAAATGAAGAATGATGAATGACAAATATATTTTTTTTTATTTTGAAGAATCATTCTATTTCTAATGCAATTTTATTTGGAAATAAATAATAAACTTTAATTTACCTACTTGTTCTTTTATTCAAATAAAAAAATATGGAATAAATTAATGCTAGAAAGACAGACTTTACTCATTAAAAAAAAAAATTCATCAAATTTCATCTGCATACAAAGCACTTTTCTGGATTAAATTTTATAAGGTCAGCTAGGGGCCAAACATTAGATGTCTAAATTAAAATTGCATATAGGTATACAATTTAAATTTAAAGATAATAACTGTTTTTAAAATGGTTTAGATTGACACAGGGGTACACTACTTGTAGTTTTATTTGAAATGCCAAATTTATAGTTATTTCTATAATGATCATACCAATAATATTCAAAATGAAAGTGTGAAGGAAATCGAAGATACCAAAGGGGCAGACAAAAATAGTTAAGTCGGAAGATGACAAGACCATGGCCAACAAAATGAAACAAACACACAAAGAACACACAACACTACACTACACTAGAAACTAAAGCTGGAGTAACACGAACCCTACAAAAACCAGTTAGAGTCCAGGTACTCCGGAACGGTAAGCAACTCCTGCTCCACTGGTGGAACCCGTTTGATACTCAGTAATGACTTTGATTTTCTTTTCTTTCATAGAAAACACTTGGAAAAAGTACCCTCCCGTCACGTCTGTAATCCAGTGCCATTGATTCCAACATTCTCTCTTTCGTTGCCTCTTCATCTGAAGATTCTTCTTCTTCGTCATCTTCTTCTGTAAAGTGAATATTTCCAATATAAAGCTGAATTCAAATTATAAATCATATTTGAAGAATGGATAGTACGTGTAGGAAACATCCAATCAACGGATGCCCTCACTGCAAATAATACGGACGCCTGACGCGTCCGGACGTGTTCAATATCTGTACACTTGATGTTCAAAAATTAAATGC
>JAULBM010049318.1:0-10573 GCA_032357055.1 Geukensia granosissima | reverse complement strand
GCACAACTACATATGATGTCCTAACTGTATACCAAGTTTCATGAAATTCGGATCAGTAGTTTAGGAGGAGTTGTGCTGACAAACTTTGTGACGGACACACGGACGCACGGACAGGCCAAAAACAATATGTGGGGGGAGACATAATTAATGATTTTACTTAATCCCCTTTCAGGATTGTCATTGTAGATGACTGGAAATGTGACCAGCACAGAAAAGATCCTGTATACTGCAAATACTTATTCCACATAATGACGCCAGATGGACCAAGCAGCGAGTTTTTTAAACATGTGATTGTGCCAGCAGAAGACGACACATACATCATGCTGCATTATCTCGGAGATGAAAACTTATCAGAAGACTTTCCGCATGGTAACAGTACTTTAAGGGAAAGAACCTACACCAGCTCCGTCAGTATTAAGCAGTATTAAACATGCACACGATAAGGAGCCTTCAACGTTCTACAAGACTATGCAAACAGAGTCCAGCATTCCAAATGTTCTTCAACGTGTATTGAGGACTAGAGACATGAAACAGATTCGGATTGCCCAGCACAATATCAGGCAACAGTTACAAATTTCCAAGATTTTTATACAACCTGCATGAATGGCATACCACTTAAATGGGTTCATTTGGAAAATAGTAACTTTTCCAGATCTACGTGTTGTAATAGGATTAAAGAACATAGTTGATGAGTTCAGCAAGGTCCAGTTAAGCTGGAAAACAGAAGCATTAAACAGTATTTGTCTTATGACACTATTTTCAAGATAGGAGATATCTTTTTAACACCATTTATCTTCAGGCACGTACTTTTTGAAGGATCTCCATTGATACCCCTGGCTTATATGCTTCATGAAAGAAGACAACAAAACGCTCATGCAGTCTTCGTTAGATTGTTGAAGGAGAAGTGTCCAGCCATTAGCCGTGCCAAACTCCCTATTATACTCGACAGAGAGAAGGCGATGACGGATGCCTTTCAAAGGAGCTACCCAATTCATGTATACTATACTGCTGGAATCATTTTAGAGGAGATATCAAACTTTGGCTGCAGAAACTCAGGGAGTGATATATGTAAACCGGGACCGGAAAATAGCCAAGGATTTTACGTCTGTCTTTTCGGTTTTGCTTATTAGACTCATTATTATTCCTTCTAATACATGTTATACCAGTACTTATATGAAGAGAAAAAATGGTAAAAAATAAATATTAATATGTCTTTGGAGTGCAATATGAGAGATTTCTGATTGGCACTGAGACCGAAAGTCTGAGTTTTAGACAGTGAACCGAGACCGACTTTTAGACCCACCATGTTCATGGGAAGTAACTCTAGAACATGTTGTACAAGATGAATACTTTAACATATTAATGAAATAAAGTAATATAAGTAAAAATAGTCTGGAAAATTAACTCAAATAAAAACTAAATTGAGTTATATTGATTGATGATTAAAGAAGAATTTGTTTTTCTTTTCATACTTAATTAATGGTTAAGTTGTTTTCTTTTCATACTTAATTAACGGTTAAGTTGTTTTCTTTTCATACTTAATTAATGGTTAAGTCGTTTTCTTTTCATACATAAAAGTGATTAAATTAATTTTAAAGAAATCTTACCTTAGTTTAAAAATAACAAATTTTACTTCAATATTTTCTCATTCAAAACATCAAAGTACCAAGGCTTTGTGTTTTTACTACTGTATGTATAAAAGTTTTTAAAAAAATTTATGAATCGTATCATTTGTTCAAAATGTCTCAATATCCATCTGTTATGTGTGATGAAGATGTCGTAATGACACAATTCAGAGCAGTAATTGTGAGAAGTGAGTACATTGTAGTTGTGTTCCAATGTCGCCATCACTTTTATATTCGTGGTCTGATGCAAATCTTAAGTTTTTGTGTCAGGAATGCTGTTTTTCTGATGGCAAGTTTGACCTGAAGAAGTCCATGAGAAGGTAGGGTTTTTTAAATTATTACATAAAATAAGAAAGAGTAAAATAACTAAAATATTTTATTTACAGAATGATATGACATAAATTTGCTCAATATGACATAATTAAAAACATAATAGACGAGGCACACAGTATTAGAGTTAAGATATAATATAAGATTTACATAATAACATACATGCATAAATGAACATAATAGATTATAAATGTTTCATCAATGTTTCATTTGATTTATTCACATGTTCTACATTATACCATTTTTCAGAATGCTATCTTTTAACAATAGCAATAAAACATATTTAAATACACAGACATACTGTTATTACTATATTTCACACATGATTGAATAAATACCTATTGACAAATTAATTTTAGTTTACTAGGTGTCATAATTGTCCCACACTTAATAATTTTTCACACCTTTGATTAATCATCATTTATCAAATATGAATGTGACGTCGTTCAATTATAGATGATTTAGATTATCAATTAGATAATAAAGTGAAATTGTCTAGTTAATTGTGGAGTGCATTACCTTTTGATTTGATTTAACATGACGTCTTTTTGTTCAAATTCCGTGAAATTGTCTAGATAATTTGGGAGTGCATCATCTTTTATTTGATTAAACATGACGTCTTTTTGTTCAAATTTCGCTGATAAGTCATCAAGATCAGCCATCAGTTGGTTTAATTTTGTTAATGAACCAACTGAGTGCTTTTCTTAACGCTACGAGAAAGGCCCGGTAACCTTCCTTTGTGAAATGCACTCCATCCCAATCCTCATATTCAGTACGATAAACATTAATCGGTTTAAAAAAGTCTACGAAATAATGTTGAACACTTTTGTTCTTCTACACAAGGCAAAATGAAATGCAGATGAAATGTAACTGTGGGTGGTTTTAAGGGAAGACAGATATGTAAACTAAAAGAATTTTACAAGTCAGATCAATCATTTCAAGTTACTGCTGACAGGCTCATAAATAAATGGCATTATTGGCTTGGGTGGGCTGTAACTTGGACCACTGGAGCCTAAAGTTAAGGTCAGACACCCTTCATATTTGGTTTTGTTGCAAGAATAATGGACATGAACATCGTATAGTTTAACTTAAGCTTAATTAAATCAGTTAAGCCTAGATAAAGCTGAAAAACACCAGATATTCTCGATTTTTGAGAATTTCCCGGTTTAACTCAGAAAATATTAAGGAGGTTCAGGGGTCTAAATAAAAATGGATAGATTTTTTTATACTTTGTCAGGAGATAACCTATTTTGTGCTGCTCAACAATTACAATCAAATGTTTATGTCACTTGTTTTCAAGCAATGTCTTAGATTAAGTTCCTTGATTTTCCCTTTTTTGTAGAAAATCCAAGATTAACTCAATATATCTTGCTTTAAGTTAGCTTAGTGTGAATTAACTTACTCAATCCCTGATATTAAGCTCAGAAAATCCCGAATTAAGCAATTAAAGTGGTTACGACGTGCCATACACATGATACATATCAGCCAACAAGAAGGTCCCTATTGAACATTTTGAATTCCTTATGTACGTATTGGTTGCCTATATTACACAAGAAACCTTGCAAGCTCCGTTTTATCTCAGCGTCCAGTAAGAACAATATACTGAACTTTCTATCCTTTAAGTGCTCACTCTAAATCAAAAGAATTTATCATGAACCACCGTATTTATTTTAAGACGATAAAATGTATATTGAAAAATAACAAGCCCATTTCCATATTAAAATGTTGACCCCTTCTATAAGATAGAATTCAGTTACCCCTTTGTTCCACTTTCCCCTCCCCCCAAAGCACCAGTCTATGTTCTTTCTCCTAAACTCTGCGTGCTTAGCGGAGAAGCAGCAAATACCAGTTTTAATGCTTTGGTTTGATCCGGCCGAGGATCGAACCCACGACCTTCAACACACTAGGCGAGCACGGTAACCATTACACCACCGAGACGGTTTAATCAGAAAGAATATGGAATATATTCCAGCAAGGTACAAACTAAATTCTACACAGGTTAACAAAAATATTCAAAAATCAAATTTAACTGCGTGAAAAGCGCTTTTGTGAATTAACCTTCTCCAGACATGTTAGCAGCCAAAAATTGGAAGACATTTGAAACGTGTTGAACTAATAACCTTTACATTCATGGACCAATCGAAATATACAGTTCATGATGAAAAGAACGCCGATAATTTAACACATGTTTAAAGATTACAATAACAATCGGGAAATTTTACATATTACAAAGTTGGAAATATGTAAATGTATTTTGTGCAAAATAAATTACATAGCCCGTTCATTAATAAAACAAAATACAATTCAAGCACTGGGAAGCTTTTTACGACCCCCACACAGTACTAGAGAAAAACCATCCACATTCTACAAAAATATCCAAAATTCAAATTTACCTGCGGGTAGAGCGCATTTCTGGATTTACATTCTTCAGACGAGAAAAAATTGGAAGGCCACTCAAACGTTTTGAACCATGGACCAATCGAAATAAATAGTTCATGGCTTATTGAACGCCGATTATTCAAATAACAATCGTAAAACTTTACAAATTAAAATGTTGGAAGAACAGTGTAGAATACCCATGTATAAGGAAGACGTAATTGTGTTTTTCCAACTTGCATTACAATACACAAAAAAGAGCATACAACTCGCTCTTTATCTATCCTAATTTTCCTTTTTATTTTAGATACAAAGTCATGAATGTTCCAAGGATATAAAACTGTAATCATGTTTTATAGTAATTATGTTTGAATGATTATATTGTTACTGTTAATATTGTTTCGGAGACGACTATAACAAGAGGAATAATCTATGTCTTATCCGTTTTGCTGTTATTTTGTAGCAAATTAAACATAATATGTTTAAACTAAACTACAACTAAAGCACGGGAAAGCTTTTTAAGACCTCCACAAATCACTAAAGTAAAATCTCCTTATTGAAAAGAAGAATATGGAGTATATGCCAGAAAAACACAATCCAAATCGCACATAATAAGATTACAAAAATATTCAAAAATCAAATTTTACTGCGTGTAAAGCGTTTCTGGATTTACTTGTACCTTCATTAGACAGATTGAGGTAAAATATGGAAAGTCCAGTTAAACTTTTTGAATTTCGTGTTCAGTTAATGGTTAAATCGGTTAAATCGTGTAAATCGAAATACACAATTCCTAACGTGATAAACGCCAATAAGCCAAATATTAAGATAACAATCGAAAAATTTTACTGGGTACAATCAAATAGCTGTATTTTTCCAACCTAAACTACAGTATCTTAAAATAAATAAAAGCATACACCTCAAGCTCTGGGAAGCATTTTACGACCTCCATCCAGCACTAGAGAAAAACAATCCACATCCTATATAGGTTTACAAAAATATTAAAATGCGTGTAAAGCGTATTTCCGGATTTAACGCTAGAGCCAAATAAAGGAAGACCAGTCGAACGTTACATTTATGGACCAATCCTAATATACAGTTCATTACGTGATTATCGCTGATAAGCCAAATAGAAAGATAACGTTAATAGGGGCATTTTACAAATAACAATGTTGGAAAATTTGTAAAAGAAACAATATAGAATACATACCACAAACCAGATAGACACAATCTACATCTAACATAGGTTTACAAAAATATTCGAAAAACATATTTAATAGGATTTAAAAGTTATATTTTAAATCCCTTATCCGCCGTGATCAGTCGTGTAGTAGGTTTACTTTGTTGTGGATTTAGATTAGGTTTTGAGACATATCGGTTGTTAGACATTTCTGTTTAATCTACTTCCTTTTTCTAGAAGATTCTGACGAGGGAAGGTCGTGGGGAAATTTACAAAGAAATTTTTGTTGCCCAACCCACCTCCCCAATTCTTGCAGAATTTGACTAAATTGTGTAGGGCATTGGTTGTATATATGTTAATTCAATGTGAAAGTAAAATTGTTTTATTTTGAACAAATTTCTGCTGTTGTTTGTGATTATTTTTCAGAGGACGTTAAATTTTGCTGCAACAACTTAGATGGTTATGAAATGGCTGAATCTCAAAAAACGTTGGTGGGATGATTGGCCGTAACCAGGCAAACTAGAGACATTTGGCACTTCACGCTGCGCATCAATACCATTTTTCTTCAATAATGATGGATATTTGATAATAGTTACTTCAAAATTCAATTTCAATGTTAACCTCTGATTTCCAGGGTTAACAGTCTTTCAAAATATATTGCATATACAGTTTAATAGTTATGGTCAGCCATTAGAGAACAGTCGGTGACCATCATATATTTTACATAGTAATGACATTAATTATAGAGATATTCTATTAAATATATTGGTGAAAAGTATAGACAGTAATAGTTTCAAATCCATTGAAATATATTAAATTTAAAAGTGAAGTTTACATTTGAAGTTGTATTTGTAATATCTTATATATTTGTATTATTAAACTTTGGCCATTTACTGCCATTCATATCTATGTCTTTGTTATGATAATCCAGGATAACTGCGTATTAAACGCTTTCCTGGATTTTACCATCATCAGACACCCTAGGGAAGATCAGTCAAGCATTTTGAATTTCTAGTTACATTCATGGACCAATCGAAATATACAGTTTATGGCGTGATGAACGCCGATAAGTTAGATATAAAGAGAAAAATCGGGGCAAATTTCAATGTTGGAAAGATGTAAAACTGTAGCTTTCCAACATAGTTTACAGTTATAAATCGTCAGACATTATGTTTTTTACGACATCTCGTGTTGTGAGACTTGATGTTTTATCATCAGAAGTCACACACTGAGCTTGCTGCCAGTAACTGCGAGAATTCATTGGTGATGTATCTTATTTTTGCATCTTTTTTTTGTTTAGTTTATTTATTGTAATTTAGGTACTCTCAAGTCGGACTAGATGACTTTCTGTTTGATTTTATAGTACGTCAGTTACTGCTTTTGTTTTCGTTGATTGTGTTATTTGACCACTCGTTGGGGAAGGTTGGGTAACCACTTAACTAGTTTAACCCCACCACATGCCTCACGTGCCTGTCCAAAATCAGGAATTGTGGTCATATGTTTGTCTTCGTGTTTATTGTTTTGTAGCACGTACATGTTTGCTAATATTCAGGTAAGAGAAGTATTAAAAAGGAATTCGTAGATAACAAAGTGGCAAACAGAAATCGTTAAGTCGGAAGACAGACAAGACCATGGCCAACAAATTGAAACGAAAGAAAAACACAGAATACACAACACTACACTGAAAACTAAAGCTGGAGTAACACGAACCAACAAAAACCAGAGTGAGTTCAGGTGCTCCGGAAGGGAAAGGAACTCCTGCCCTACTTGTGACATCCGTCGTGTTACTCATTGAAGTAAAAAGCCGGTGCTATTTCATTTGTTATTTCACGCATATACGATTTTTTGGGGTGGGGGTTTTAGAACTTTTAACAAGGAGTGGTATCCTACCCTTGTCGAAGGCCTTAGGCACGACCCATTTGATTTTCGATTTTCGTGGGGCTGGGATTTGTATGCAAGCCAATTTTTTTCGCCAGCTTCGCGGGACAAATTATTATTGTCATGTATAGAAAATTTCTTTGGGAAATACTAGTAAATGTTTTCCAGTGGCCTTACATTGGACCAGAATATGTTTTTTTCGCCCCAGATGCTGGACAAATTATTTTTATTTGACAAAAATCAGGGTAAGATTTTTTTTTTTAAAAACCGCCCAGACAATCAAATGGTGTCTTATGGAGACCTCTAGATCTGTAATTCACTCTGTTTTTTTTTTTTTTTTCGTTGTTGGAGAACAGTCTCTCTGACATTTACACCATGTCATATCATTTTCATAATTATTGTTTTGGGAAAATTTTATACACTTAACACCATAAACATTCAGTCATGTTGAAATTAAACGTAATAACAATCAAATTTATCAGTAATCGACCAAAAAAACGAGTAAACGTAAAACATAAAAACAAAGACAACAATAGTTTAACGTCCGCTCCTTTCGATGAAAGAGGAGGGCTAGAATTATCCTTCCAAATGTTCGTTTTCGCACTTGTTCATGCATCCCACCTTACTCGACTGATGCGATTCTTCTAAGATATTAAGGAATAGGAAAAAGTGTTAGGTAAGTTTCTTGTGCGAAATTAAAGGTCATGTCACTGTTACTCAAACTTCTGTTTCTTAATTGAGTTTGAGTTGCTCGATTTGAATAAAACTGATGAGTGATACATATAACAAGGTGCAGATGTCGATCACTGGCCTTGGTCTTTTACCCTTGTTCTGAAAAACTCAGCCTGCCTTTAAATTGGTTATTATTCTGTTGATGAAACTCTTTGAAACATATTTACAGCATGAAGAAAATTCACATTGTTTTTAAAACATTGATAAACATGATTTTTAAGGTTCATTTAAAGTCATTCGCCATATTTGGCTATTTTTTCACTTGTGTTTCAGATGAATAAACCCTAATTAAAGCACATATCGATAATCCTTTACTCGTTCTACCTGTATTGTGCAATTTTAAATGCAATAAGTCGCAAAATTTGCTTGATTTTACACAAATAAAAACGCTTTAATCTTTTTTCGATTTCCTAACCCCAAAATAAACTTCGATTTACTATCTGACCCTATTAGAAAGTCCCTTCCATGGAAAGCACGTTTTCCGGACAAAATTCAGTTGAATCGATTATATCAATTTCTTTTCGTTACTGTAAGTTCCGTTATGTTGTTTTGTAGTCGAGCAGGCACACGGACTTGCAAGGTGGGTAGTATATAAGGAGTTTGGCGGCAAAATTGTTTATTGAGTCTCGCTACACGTAGATCCTACACGTTTCGTTTATTGTAGCCGACATTAATGGCGTCTTTTGATGATAATCCTTCAGACGATATTCTTATAGAACTGAGTCCGAACAACTTCATAGAAGTCATGAAAGGCGTCGAGAAGACCTCAGTAATACTGATCAAGTCAACCTAATAAACACAGTGATAGACAAAGCTTTTGACCGTCAGAAGAAGGCTATTATTGCCCACATTGACTCAAAACTCGGAGTAGCTTCAAAACCCGCTACAGTTGAGGGCGATTTCGAGTTTACAAAAGAGGGTAACATAATTCAATTTAAATTTAATTCTCAACGTTTTGAGAGGCTGTCCGAAATTCTCCGCCTGATTCAGTCTGACCACTTCGAAGAAGCCGAAGATGTTATTAAGTCAGAATTTAGTGAGTTTCAGGAACGCAACAAGCACCTCAAGATTGCCGATCACCACGGATGGGATACTGTACACGAATATACTTTGCACCTTCTGGCCGACGACGCCGCTAAGTTACATACAGCCATTGCTAGGGCATCCCGCAAAAGGACTGCTCCAAAACCCTACGATAGAAAGCGTGTCAGTGCCACCAATCAGGGATTCAGCGGGTTTGCTTACCCACAGTCTTCGCTTTTTCGTCCCAGATACCAAAACAAAGATCCAGCAGCCACTATCTTCGCTCCAGGCTCCTGTTTTACATGCCACTTGCCAGGAGACTTTTCTAAGCACCGTCCCTACACAAACCGCGAGTACATCCCGAGGATCCAAGCACCAGCAGCCACAGTTTTAAGGCAACCATCCAACACCCAGCAAAATCAACAATAGTTCAGACGTAAATAAAGTTGAGTATCAGTATGATGTAGATAATGTTTATAAAGAGGGGTCCTATGTTGTTTAAGGTAATTTAAGAAAATACATTTGTATTTACAATTTTGGAAAAACGTTTTGTGTGCAACCCCTTACATTTCAGATATAATTGAGTTTGGTTTAAAAATCCCCTTTTTACAGATACCAACTCCCGTGTTTTGTAGAAATAATTTTTCTGCCAGAAAACATTCAGGATTTATTGAAAAGACCATAGGTGAACTTTTAGAAGCTGGTTGTATTAAAGAATTTGAAACGAGCCCACATAGAGATACCTGAAAAGAAATTTATATGCTTAAAAGAGGGGCTTGTGTCTCGAATACAAGGTAAAGACACTGTATCAGCTAGAAATCTAGCCCGAACTGTTGGTCGAATTATTTCTATGTCGTTTGCGTTAGGCTACATTTGCCAAATTATGACAAGAAATTTAAATGTACAATTTCAAAAAGGGTTTCTTGGGATAAACCAGTAATTTTAGATCAATCAGGTATAAAATGAATTAATTTTCTGGTTACATAATATTGACAAATTACCTTTCAGGGCGTTAGCCCCCATTCATAGAATTCCCGAAAGAATTTCGTTTACAGATGCAAGTGCGTTTGCCGGTGCAGCAGTTTTATTTGAAACACAGAAAAATTTTTCTCATTGTATGTTTAAGGAAACTGAAAATTCCACTTTTAGAGAGCTCAAAGCTGTTGAATTTTCACTTCGTAGTTTTTCTACAATTTTGACAGGGAAATTAGTCGAATTATACACAGATAATCAAAATGTTGTTCGCATTATAAATGTTGGTAGTACTGCGCCTAAATTACAACAACTAGCAATATCAATTTTTCAAATATGTATCTCAAAAATATTGCAATGGATGTGGCTAAGGTACCTAGACAGTTAAATTGTACCGCTGATCAAATCAGTAAAGTATTTGACTATGATGATTGGGCGGTGAGCAAATCTATTTTTATGA
>JAULBM010049307.1:0-10574 GCA_032357055.1 Geukensia granosissima | reverse complement strand
ATCTGTGTTTTCTTCTGGGCTTCATCTTGGGGTCAGATTTAGCTAATTACCAGAAATCATAATAAGGCTATTGTAACTTTGAAGGGGGAACAGACGCAAGTAACGCCGACGCTTTATTTTACCAGTCATATTTGATCATTACAGATAAATAAACATCCGGTGTGATAACTTTAGCAAACCACAACAAATCCTTGGTTCAATAGCTTTCTTATCAACAACAAAACTCAAAATCACTAAAACTGATATGATGCACTTGCTGTGAGTAGTCTATCCACAGAGAAAAATACACTATGTATCAGGTGCGCCTGGAAAGTTAAATTGCTACACCTGAACGCAAAGATTACAATGAGAAAATCTAAGTAATTTCTTTTCTGCTGAAGTCTACTCTCAGTTGAAGTCCAGGTCTAAGGAAACCTTTCTGTTTCTGTAGTACAAATTTGATTTCAAGTTCACTGGGATAGATACGATTAAGTACTCACCAAATTTATAACTACTCAGAGAAAACAAAATCTCATTCGCTTGTTTAAGCTTTTCATTTGCTTTATGATTTTTTTTACTTAGATCAGATATCTACTATCCCTTATTTTATTTCTTTTAATACAAGGTTGACATGTATATTAGACATACCTAAACAGCATACAAAATTAACAATATTTAAAAGTTTATAAATATGCATTTTGTTATCATATAAGATACTTGGGTGCCAATCGGAAATATGTCGACTAAAACGTTCCAATAGAACGTTTTCAAACAATAACATCAAACACAAACTGTTTTTAACGTTACGAGCAAAAACAAGAAATGTACTTGTTTACTTGAGCTAAATATATTGTAAACATTGCCATAAGTGATTTTCTTTGCTTACGGTATGCTTACAATATCCATTTTATAGAAATGTCCGCTAAAATGCGAGTTAACATCTTGAGGGTTGACAATTAATTTCACAAACTGGAAAACCTATTAAAATGTAGATGCAATCATTAAACCAGTAATGTAACAAATATATATAGATATATGATGTACACTTGTATACTTTTTTGTTTAGCTTTAGCACCACAAATCCAGCTAATTGACGGCAAAACAATCAGCGTCGGGACAGAACATATTGAAATTCCGTGTTTTGTAGAAGGGATTCCAGAACCAACTGTAGTTTGGAAAGCTTTAGATGTAAGACAAATTTATTTATATCATTATTGAAAAAATATATAAAAGGATACTATCATTTTATATATTTTCATGTATATTAGACATACCTTAATATGATACAAAATTTTATTAGTCCCTTATTGTTTTGGTATTCTTAAAGTCTGTTGCAACATTTTCACTTTCTATGCAACACTATAAACATTACAGTTTTGATTTTTGAGGTGTCAATTCTTACCAAGATATTATTGTTCATGGCAAAATATCCATAAGCGCAAGGTTTTGAATTCAACAAAGTCTGTAAAACTTACCTGCCAATTATGTCTTTATCTTAAGTCAGCTTAGAAACATAGATCTCAATTGATGGAATAAACATAATAGATAATTATTCTTGTATTTTGATAATATTGTTTATATATTAACTTCGCTTCAATATTTAGAGTAATTGATTGTTTGTTCTTTCTCATACTTTTATATCTTGCATTGTGCTATAGCATAATGTTGCCTATGCAATAAAGATTCATTCATTCAGTATTGACCTAAATGATAATAAATAAAAAATGCACACAATACGTATTCTTTTTCTTTACAAATACCAGCTGATGACCAATCTAAACAAAGATGATTCCAAATATTAAAAATACTAAATTTTAAATACTAAATTTAAGTTCTCTTCACAGTATCATGTACCTTTCTAATTCATAAGCCTCGATTATAAGTATTTCAAATGTTTCTGCTAACAATGGTAATGTTAAACTTAAAATTATCTCCAGGTACACGATATCTGTTTTCTGTTGTAAAATTCCCTTTGCTTATCGGCTTGTGTTTGGCTTATTCATTTGGTGTAAATATTTTTACTTATTCATTTACCCTAGTCAACAACGATAAAATGAATTATTTGAGAGGTAGAGCAATGGAGCCAATTTTCGTCTGCTAAATTATATTCGTTGCATTGAAGCATGCGCATACTCATATAAATATATTTTGAACATGTTTAGAAGTTTTTTTTTTAATTTCTTTATTAGAAAACTGGTGATCATTGCAACTTGCAAATCATATTATCTTAAGCTATTTTACAGCCCAGAACATGCATGTACATTTAGATAGGGCTTATTTTAGAAATTAACTATTGAAAGTACCATATAATGAAATACATGTAATTTCAATGAAAAGCATTACTAACGCTATATAGTATATAGTTATATAAGTATATAATTTTTGAAGAAAAGTTTTGAAAGTTTTGAAAGTTCTGAAAGGTTTTCATTCAAAAAGTCACAATAAATAAATTTTGTAGAGCTACACATGGAAAATTGTGTACCAACGATTTTATTCCGAACATGAAAAATTGCTTCAGTAGCCTTTGCACAGGTTAACGTGTGGCTTCTCATTTTGATTAGTTTGGATTGCTAACTTTAATATGTCTTTGGATCTTTGACTATCTATGTTTCGGTTCTAATGCAACTGATGATAGGTTTCTCCTTGAAATGTACTTAGAGCGTGCCTATTATTTTCCATATTTATTCAGCATGGGTTTTTGTATTTGAATTTATGTAGAGACCCGTTCTTCCATCGAATTCATACCAGTCTGGTCACTTCCTTGTCTTTCACAACGTTACAGACATTGATTCTGGTCGCTATTCTTGTACAGCTCAAAACGTGAAAGGAATGGTTACAAAAACCATCCAAATCAGCGTATCAGGTATGTTTACAAATTTTTGCATATAGATTTTAATGTGAAGGATAAACATATGTTATCAGTAAATGTTTCTTTAGAACATTTGGTAATACGAAAAAATGTCGGGAAATATCTGTACGTTTGATTGCTTTATGTATATCTATATAAATAGATGAGATAATCTACATATATGCTTATAAAGTTAACCGGACAATGTCGTTGTAATATGCAAACTCTAAAACATTTGCCAAGCAGATTCGGTGTGTATGGCCTTCAGAACGGGGATCTGGCGCACTACAGTCATAAATCAAGAATAGAGCGCGTTTACCATGAAATAAAGGGATACATCCCCTGTGATCAGATCTGTATTTTAGGAATCGTTCTCTATGATCTGTGTTTTAATAATATCTACGTATTGTTTTATTACTACATGTATATAAGTAATTTTGGTAACTGATACAATGAAAATTTGATAAGGACAATTATAAGCAACACATCAGGAGCGGAAATACAACTTATGGAAACGTCCGCTTTACTATTCCTTTAATTGCTTCGTGATATTGTTCGGAGGGATCTTACTGGTAGACTTTTGACAGTTTTCATTGTTAAAAATATAATACAAAGATTAATAAAACCAGGTTAACTAAACCGAAGACCGAATCTCGATTTTTTTCTTATTAATCTACGTGTATACATGCAAATTACTGCCCTTATTGCACAATATAGAAATAGAAACCTATTCATACCCTACAGCAAGCCGTTTAAGGCACCAAAACAGGGACAGTGTAAATGGTTAAAATATAAGTTCTTCATTTGTAGATCTAAAGTGTAAACGTAACTTTCAGAGCTAAACAAAAAATGTCGAGAGTTATCTTCCCTTTTACAAGTTACAATATTTGCTTTCATGAGCAAATGGATTGATTGATTAATTGAATGGTGCTTAACATCCAGTGGCAAATATTTCATACATAATCAGGACGGAAGCATACTAATGATGAGTGATGATGAATGAACCCTGCTTTGTACTAGACCGACACGCTGGGCCAGATTTTTAACGTGCTAGCTCACGAAAGCAACAGTCCGCAGGAAGACATGCCACGTTACCCAGACACATTATTCTGACTCTGGGCCCACCAGTCTATGCTCTTACTGCTTAATGCTGCGTGCTTAGCGGAGAAGCAGCATATACCAATTTTAATGTATTTGGTTTGACCCGGCCGGGGATCGAACCCACGACCTTCCGCACACGAGTTGAGCACGCTAACCATTCATATGAGCAAATGGAACAAACTTGTTTGCGAAACTAGAAAAAAAAAACACTTCGTCAAGATATGTAACAATAATTGTACAGAAAAATGAC
The DNA here is from genome assembly GCA_032357055.1 of Geukensia granosissima. Lineage (NCBI taxonomy): Eukaryota > Metazoa > Mollusca > Bivalvia > Mytilida > Mytilidae > Geukensia > Geukensia granosissima. The sequence continues at coordinate 6,396 of JAULBM010049307.1, read as the reverse complement.
AATTTTTCAATTATGTTTGCTTATTAGAGAAGGAGACTGAGCCGGAAAGTGCAATTAAATTGTCGATCTACCTTAATCATGTTGTTAATCATACTAAAACTTTACGAATGTGAAAAGAGAACATCTTAAAATTTAATTTGTCATTTTGACCTCATATTTTACACTGTATTCCGTAAACATTAAATTAACAAATATTTCGGGTTTTTTCAGCCATTTCAACTGGATTTGGAAAGAAATAAGGAGCCAGCTTATATACCAAATAATTAATAATCTGTGTGTAATTCTTCAAATTATGTACGACTTGTTCTAGTTGCAAGACTTTTGATGGAAAATCATTAACGTAGTGTATTATCATTTAAATTAAACTTTTTGCAATTCAATGTTATTCTTGTTAATTATTCTATTGAATAGTTCAGATATTTGTTTACTTTTTAGGTCAGTTTTTTAAAGCCGTTTAACGATATCATGTTGCACAGCGAATGACCTAACATTTACCCCAGAGTAACTTGCGACGTTCATTAAAATTTAATTGACTATTTTGGTTACAAAGTGTTTTCTTTTATTCGTTATGATTAATATACTTTTGGAAATGTAAATTATAAACATAGTTTGAAAGGTAAAAAAATAAATAAGCTAAAATGCCACACATTTTTAAAGAAGTATTCAAAATGTTCTCCACATGAAGTTCAGGTCAAATTCAATTCGAACATATTATATTTATATTTAGCTTATTCGCATTTTTTTATAACTTATGGTATATTTTTTTCTCCGTAAGAATTGCATGGATGTACCTTCGAAAACATTTTGGAAGTCCTCTTCTTTCCATGCTATGTCCCTGACTGAGATTCAATAAGAAAAAAGACATTTCAGTTTCAGTAGTTTCAATATTTAATTACGTTTAATGTAGAGAATCAGAAACACGATATTTTTTTTCTTGTTGATTTTCCTTAGAGCAATTTTGTTACTTTTATGCTCCTCGCGCGTAATATCCTGGACAAAAACAAGAAAATTTACAGTTATCTTTCTTTCATTTAAACTAGTAAGCATGATTATTTAAATACTATTGAGTAATACGAAACTCAGCTCAAATTAAATACAATTTTAATGAGCAAATACAGCATGCTTACACTTCAGCATTACTGATAACATTAGTTTTTGTGGAGACGAGGTTGTTAAAATGCAAGTTAACCAATGTTTACAGAGAAAGGTCAGAAAGGTTAGATTGACTAATTGAAAAAAACAGAGTGTTACAGCAGACGATCGACAGTCCAATGATCTCCTCTTCACCGAAATTTCAGTCAATGTTCGATGCAGACTCTATTTAACCCTCACTACATACAAAAGATAAACAAAAACTTCCTGATTGAAAAATGGTCCATACGGCGAGCGCCTTTTTATTGGCAGGAACGTCTTACCTTTTCGGCCCACCTGAGTTTACTACCGTTTTTTGTCGTTTTTTTGGGTTATAAACAATTTGATATTAAAAAATCTTGCTGTACTACTAGGTGAAACACGTTTCGGCTTTCTCTGTATTTCAGTGATTCAGAAGTTTCATCTTTTTCAGTTTTCTGGGTTTTTATGTCCTTTATGTACTTATACCGTTCGTCTACCCACTTTATAAATCTTCTGTTGTGTTAACGCATATTTTAGACAAATACAATCTTATTTCTAATTGCTAATTTTCCCCTTTCTTGACGGGGACGTTTGTTTGCTTCCTTTGCACTGTGTATATATTTCTCAGCTTGTCCGTTCCAAATATGTATGAAGCGTCGTTTCAATCTCAATCTCTGTATAACTGAAAAATTATTAAGTCAAGGATTTCGTTACCGCAAATGGATAAAACTTTCATAAATATAAAGATTTGATATAAAAATTTGGCTGTATTTTTAATCATCTAATGAAGCCTATTATTATATTACATCCTACTTTTTACGGAATCGTGGTAAATTAAGCTCGGAAATTAAAACAAATCCACAAGGACTTAAAACTCATCTTAATACTTGTCTGTAACCACTAGACTGCGTAGATTTTATGAATAAAAAAAATTCAGCCCTAAACTTATTAAGATGTTTTCTCCGTTTCCCTGCAAAATATAATTAAAGATACAGCAGAATCTACAATGCAATCAAGCCTATTTGTGCTTTCCATTCGAAAAGCATGTGATGTCCCGTGTTCTCGTGTTTTGGTTTTTTGGCTATCTTTTTTCAAACTGTTCTCTGCAGTTTTACACTTGGCTATTGTTTTGTTTTAATTTTTGCGAGGTGTTGTCCAGATATTCAAGAGAGGAGTCTAAATACAAAGAAAACATGAATTATCTCAGTACACTCTGTGCCTGAAACAACAATGTAATATCGCATTTGCATTAAATGATATTCAGAAAATAAGTGATTTGATAAGCAAAGAAAAAAAAAACTATACGGATATTTTCTGTTGTATTATTTTTTTTTTAAATAGTGTACTGTTTTTTTTATTAATGACTAAATGAAAGCCAATCTCGTCTACGGAAAATTCCTTATTTAATCGTTGATGTCTGCAGTCTTTGCTTTGTCTTCCCACAAAAGTAGAAATGAATTTCCAAGTATGGAAATTATGCAAGCAAATATCACAATAATTAAATAAGCAACATTAACAGAAATATAATGTGCTGCCAAACAGAGAAAGATGATGCATTTTGTAATGGTGTTTTACATGGCTATACAGCAACGAATGAATGTGTCCCCCTGGCATCTGAGGTAACATAAGTTTCAGATTACAATGAATGGTATTTCTAAGGCTAAATTTCTATGTTAGATATTCAATTATTTGCACATCTCCTAAACTTTTCATATTTATTTCACATTGGTAATTTTGCATTTTGAAACCACTGGGTAGATACCTCTGCTGCTGAAACATTGGTCCCCCATGGCATTCACCAGCCCAGTTGATGACTTGTCTGATATGAAATTTATGAAACAATGTTTAACTGAAATTTGCAGTATTTGCTAAAATTCTAAAACATTGAAAATACGGAAAGGCCTCGAAAAGTAATGCACTTAGTGATTGTCTCTGTCGTCGAATTTGGCTTCCCATTTCGATTTGTTTGGATTTGAGTGCTTCTTTTGCTTACTAACAAAACACATTTGATAAAACAATTCCTGGTTGTGATCTCTCGTAATTCTCTTTTTCCAGAAACTAAAGGCACATTTGCTCATTTTGAACACTGAAATTTGTTGATTTCCTTAGTATGTTTTTGGCTCATTATGTCCCCTGCAGTTTGTTGTTAACCTTGTCGATGTAATGAGACTCACTGCTACCGTCACTTATAAACAGTTAACTTGTGGGATGTGAAGAGAAACATCTCATTTTTACCCATAATGATTAACCATGAAGAATAGGAAACAATCCATCATTAGTTTTACTGCCTTTCAGTGTTTAACAGAGGTATGGCAGTTAGACGGTGGAAGCTTGTTGTTAAATCTTAAAGTCTTGTTCATACCTGGTGACGAGACATTAGATTATTGTGAGCCTTTTAAATGCAGTGCTTACCTGTGTTATTCGATTAAACATTATTATAATGGCTCTTTTTTGGTGATGGCTTTCAGTATTTACCAGATTATTTGCAGGTATGAAGAAAAATCCACCAGTCACTTGACAACCTGATAGTCATTGTTAACCAGGAATCAAGTATATAAGAGAAATAACATCATTGTGACATCCATGTAACAGAGCATTTCTAGAAATTATAATTAGAATTAAGCTCATTATGACTGACAAATTTTAATGTTTTATCTAAGGTATACGGTGACACAATGTCTGATTGTGAACATTGAATATTATGTGCTTTATAAACCATTAAACGATGGTCTCATTATGACTGTATGATATTCAGTGTATCATGTGTTCAACATCGTGCATGGTGTTAGGCGTATTATATCATGGTCTCCATTGGTCGATTTTAACAAACTTCTCCGGGTTACAATTAGGCCTTCAATATGGGACACATGTACTCTTTCTGGAACGTAAAAGGTTCCCAAAAACATGTATTTTGTAAATCGTGTGCGTGAAAATATGTAAACCGTGTGCGGATCGAGTACATGTGGTTTGCTTGTAACGTGCATCGTGTGGTAAAAATCGTACATAGTGTAACCTGTTTCGAATACCAATTGTCATTGGTCGATGTAACATTGTATAACATGTGATTGCTTTTCAATCGTTGTAAATTTAAGTATTTGCATTTTGCCAGCACAAAACGAAATAATTTTTAAATCATCATTTTTTAAATATATATCATAAATATCTGTCTGTCATAATAAAGAAAACGAAGAAAAGATATAAAATGCCATTTTCTGTCGTTTGTGCTCTCCAAATGAGTGATTAAACTCGACATGATAAGAGGTGATGACAATTGTTCAAATAAAATAATTTTAAAAATGATATATCAATCATGAATCTTCATTTAAAGTGTACACTACTTACTTAAAAAAAACGGTACAAATTGATGCGACTAAAAGGAAATTAAAGATACCAAAACGGGCAGACAGATGATATTTGTATTAAAAAATTACCATTTTTGACTTAATATGAATACATGCATGTTCAATCCAGATTATTTTTGGTTCACCACAACACAGGGACGTTAAGACACATCACAAAGATTTTTAGTAGCATTTTTGATTGGTAAACTTCTTTTCCTAGACATCCTTTTTTGTTATTATTAAGTTTTGTTTATTCAAAACTTATTAATATCAATGTTCAATTTACGTCATTTTTTTTTCTGGACAGCAAGTGAAAGTACTCACGTGACCCACTAAAACATGTGTTTACAATAGCACACTTTTGAAAGTTCCAGGACTAAGTGTTAATGTTAACTGTTACGTTTTGAATAGTAACTTTCTAATTTTGCCATTCTAACATTTAAAGACAAATCACACTATTCAAGTGCTCGTTCAAATTCTGTCATTTTTTTAACAGAATCGAGCTTATGTAAATACAAATTGAAAATTGCAAGGTCACCGATCCTGTTATGGAGATACGCATGCGTCAAAACACGATTTCCAAAGTATGGACACTCCAATGTTGAAAACCCATATCTGAATTATTTGTGGAACGATCTACATACTTTTTTTTCTTTTTCTGGGCATTTCATAGCGGTATACATTTTTAAACAAATGCTAAATATTACCTGCACATTGTAAGCCGTAATGCATTTCCCGCGATTTTCCTTAATATCGTAAAATTTTGTAAAACGCTGATAAAAAAATCTGACCGTTGCAAAATTCCTTTGTTTCACTTAGAAATTTTTTACTCCTTTAATGATTGCACACAAACAATTATAGCAGCTCATAGATGTAGTTTTTGAGTAAAAATGATGTAAAACCTGAATTTAGCTAATTAATTTTTCGCGCGAAATAATATTACATTGATTTGCAGAAATCACGCAACATATGAAAAAAGTCTAAAGTCGCAATTTAAATTTAACCAATACATGCAAACACGATGAATATAATTATTTATTATAAAGTACTTTATCTATTCCTGAATTAATCTCGAATTATGACTTATTTATTGACCCTTTGACAATTGTATCCCGAGGTTATTGAAGGCATCATATATTTTTGTTCCACAAAGACTTTACTCTGATACTTTGTAACGTCTGAAACTACAACTATTCTGCTATATTCTGGCATTGATGTTGGTCAAAATGTCTGAAGTCGTACTTAAGGTTGTTTTGGGTTTGTAATTTTCGGGTTTTTTTTCGCGGAATGACTGTTACTGTTGTACCTATAGTTGTAAAACTTTCACACGGTCGTTTTCATTAGAGAAACGTTCCGAATGAGTTAACTTAACTGTACTCTGCAAAATTCAAAAAACTTCTTCGATTTATTATTGTTGATGCCACGTCGGCAATATTTCAATATTTCTGCCCTATCATGGCGAGATTTGCTTGTACATACACGCACATACACACACATTATGTTTGTGGACAATTACGAGAAAAGTGAAGACGTCTTAGATAATCTGAACACATAATTAATTCACAGATTTATAGAAAAGACCTGACATTAAGTGCTCTTGAAATATGAAAAAGAGACCTGAAATTTGTAAGAAATCATCTAGTCCGGCAACAAATCATAAATTATTATTGTAAACAGGAAATCGTATACGCCAAAACGGATGTCTTTTATTTACCCGTACGTCAGAAGATGTATTCAATGTCTGTCGTTTAAAATGATTTTTTTTTTAAACACACTTACTTTCACAATTTTGATAAATTCAAGTAAAATATATAAATAAAATTCCACCTTATTTTAAAGATCAGTCTGTACCAATCATTTCATAAACCTATACCACACCTATTGCAACCAAGATTTTCAACTACAAACACGTGTTGAAGAATCTCAGCATGGACGACTACAA
>JAULBM010049296.1:0-10574 GCA_032357055.1 Geukensia granosissima | reverse complement strand
CCCTTGCTGTTTATTTACTCCTAGCTTTTGACTACGGCACTATGCTATTTTTAGATTTAGTGTAGTGTAACCTTTAAACTTTTCCACTTAATTATTGTGAAAGCAGATCATCTGTAGACCAAAAATATACACTGACAATAAAGACTTCACGATACCCACAACAGTAGATCTATACATGCAGTAAAATCAGAGTAAAGAAGCACATACTACATGTACAATGTATGCTTTTAACATGATTTCAACGAGGTAACAAATGTGTTTCTGTGTGGTGTCAAAGTTGTCAACTCTTACAGTAACTCAAACAAATTTGGTCAATTTGGTCATCGTTGCTTTAAGTTTTCTGTTTCATGCCTCTCAGAAAGTTGAAGAATAAAATATTAAAGGAGATCACGTATGAAGACGTATGAATGAATAGAATAAAAGCATGTAAATACTGTAAGATTGAAAAATGACATGTCAAAAAGTGCATATATTCTAGTATAAGGGTTTTAAATACAAGTATAAACATGTATAAAATTATACACGCAAAGAAATAGGCCATTTCCGGGATGCAGGTTATTAGTCAAACCCTCACGTGATTCCTAATATCACGTGGTAAAATATAAGACATATTCAGTGATTTACGGCAAAGAAAACGTCTGAAGGGAGCAAGGAAAATATCCTTGTTTGCAAGAAAATAATTAATGCTTTGAACAATGTTATTCTCACCATTGATAAACGCTTTATTTAATGAAGTAATCAAGTGACAAAGAAGTGTAATGACTATCTGGAATCGGTTTCAAGAAAAGGACCTATTTGGTGGATGCCTCCGCTAGTGGACTTGAGATTCCCGATGGTATTAAACAGCCAAGTTGTAAGACATGCCTGACATGAAATATATCAAACAATGTTCTACAGAAATTTGCTGCATTTGTTTAAATTCTAAAGCAATGAAAATACAGAAAGGTTTCGAAAAGTATTAAACTTAGTAGTTGTGCCTACTGTCTGATTTAGCTTCCTATTTCGATTGTTTGAATTTGAATGCTTTTTAATGTTTGGATCCAGCACTTTTTATGTATTGGTACATATATCATTTTAAAGTTCACCATATTTATTCAATATTTGAAACAACTGGGTCGATGTCTCTGCTGGTGGATGGTAACCAAGGGTATTCACCAGAACAAATGTAAGAATTGTCTAACATGAAATTTATTTTTAAATGTTCTACAGAAATTGCCTGCATTTGTGTAAATTCTCAATACGGAAAGGCTCGCAATTAAACAAACAGTTCAAATATTCAGTTCTGTAACTGAATAGGAGTGAATAGGAGTGAATCAATAGGAATATCATGTGTCATCTAATTCTGAAGGTCTAATTTTAAATTTAGCTTTCACCACTGTATTTTACTTGTAAAATTTTCGCAGAATAAACAGTAAATTTTGTGTATGTTAACTGTGAAGAAGTAGATCAGTGAGCAAATAGCATACTGTGAATTTGAGCCAACCTGGTCACTTCAATGTAAACAAAGTAAAAAATCTTAGAAGATGACATAAAAAGAGATAGAGGCAATGTATGTGTCAAGAATAATTTATTTCATGTATTTATAGTTACAGTTTTTATATATAATAGGTGAAAAATCTTCCAAATAACAGTCGAATTTAAACTTCCTTAAAGGTCCCACTACGGCTTTAAATAATGAATCGGAGTCCATATCATAACGGAAGCAGTAAAAGGCTCCCAATAATACAAAATGTGAAACTATTTTTAAAGTAATTTTTTATTCTTAAATTGTCTTTAATTTCTTTTTTTTTATATTAAAGACAATTTAAGAATCAAAAATTACTTTAATTTTTTTTAATTTCATATGAAATATAATTGTTTGTTATTCAACTGCAAAATAAACATAAAGTTAACATAATTGTTGAAATGACCTGCCAGTAAAACTATTCAATATAAAAAAATTACTTGAACAAATTATGGTTCGAAATTACTGACTTCTTTTTTTCTAAATTCGTTAATTTTTGAAAAGGAATTAAAGGTAATTACATGTTAAGTTGGTTAAACTACTACCCTATAATGGAAGGCTTGCAGTTTTGTGTCATGTGTCACTAATATGGCCATCATATCTACCTACTCTTCAATTTGTTTATATTATTCCCCCACTGTTTTAGTTTATATTTGAAGGCTTTTTTACTTTGTATAAAACAAGTTTATGAAAATTTGCATAGTTTTGAGTTTCTATTTACTGACTTCTGATTGGACGAGTAAGTGTAATTATGTTCTAAGTCAATTGTAGAATATCCATGTTTGAGATCAAAAGTGCATAGTTCAATGAGACAAATTTGAAGCAAACTAAAAGATAAAATGTAAACAAAAGAAACAAAGGCTTGGAATCCACGAACTCCTTTACAAAACAGTGGTGGGATCAAGTACATCGGAATGGTAAGCATCCCTTGTCTTGCGCGCAACACCCTTCGTGGAATCCCTAATTCTTATCCGGGTTAACGTCAATCCGAGAAAAGGTGAACTTATTGTTGTATTACAGGTAAGAGGTCACTAACTAGTTGAGATACACTGATACCATATCAACCAATTCATGATGGCGACCACAGAATTTTAGGAAAGACGATTTTAAACTTGATTGGATGTATCCTTGTTGTAGTAATTTATGCGACAATAGCAATGCTCTCTTCAGAAAATCCTGATACTTCGAACATGCAAGAGAGTATCGAATCAACTGCTAAACATTAACCAATAAGCAGGGGAAGTATTGCCACATAAATATGGGAAGATTACAATAGGTAAGTTGCAGTCATCCCGTTTGTCGTAAATCTGAGAAACGAGTTTTCCCTCTTGGTCAATTTCGAGGAATAAATCTAGGTGTGAGGCAGATTTTGTTGAATCTGTGGTTTCATTAATTTCTAATTCGTTAGCCTACATTTGGTCGTGATGCTCACTGAACTAAGGTTTATTCAATGACAAAACATCATCGATTTAGCGAAAAGTAAATTAAAAGATCTTGCCAATTTCTCTTTTTTTGTTATTTCGCAGACGTCCCTGTTACTGAATATATTGATATAAACTAAAGTACACTTATGTCATGTTTTGGCTTAAAACTATTATGTTTGTCGAATAATTTTACAAGCTTAACTTCATATTTAACTTTTTTTTCTATGAAGAATCCACTCAACTACAAATGTTGCTTCGAAATTTCCTAAAAATCCGGAAATTTCAAAAGGAAACTTGTGCATATTTGCACAGGCTACCTTCATAACACTATTTAAATAATGTGATCTTTGGTACCAACAGTGACACTTGTTCAATATTTTACATCAGAGAAAACGAGTAACATACATGTATTACATAATGCACAGATAAAGGTTGGATGGATTGATTTCAGAGGTATGTTGGACAAATGATCGACATAACTATTGATCAGTTTGAGATTCCATTTCATGAAAGGATGTAAAATCAGAAATATTGTTACATATATAGAAATATGGACGAAATCATTTATTTACAATCTTTATTAAACTTTTTTTCTTGGCAACAAATCAAAGGCGACATATCCATGACACTCAAAAGAAAGAAAATAATAAATCATAATTGTCTTCTTCAAACATTTGAATTTTCTGTTATTACTCAAGGCAAAAACATTAGCCTATACACTAAGGATTCTGCATCGCTCAAATAATAAGACAACACACAAGTTAATTAGTCGGTTATGCAGAAAATCAACATCAGGGGCGGATCTAGGGGGGCGCCCTCTTTTAAAAAGTAAAAATGATAAAAAATGATAAGTTTGGGGTAAATTTTGGTCTTTATCTTCATGAGAAATGCGGAAAATTGATGAATCAAGATGTCCACAAAAAGTGCCCCCTTTTTCCAAAAGTCTGGATCCGCCTCTGAACATATAACCAATTACAATGTATTCCGCTCAACGATTATCAGAAGGATAAAATAAAAAACTTAGAGGAATTGTTTGACAAGGTAGCTCGGGGTGAACTGGGATTTTAATTTCTGCTGGTTTTGTTGTTGCTGTCTAACACCTGTAATATATATGCCTGCACGATCGCACTGTATGGCTCTGTATATTCTTTCTCTAAAGCATATGTCATGTATTCGATATACAAGTTAACAAATGTTTAAGACGCATGGTGAATTTTGAAATGTTTTATGGGAGTTTCAAGAAGTAACCTCTACTCGGTAATATTATAACCGAATTTTCGGCAATCGGAGATCAAAACATTGTAAAATGAAGTACTCCTATCAAAACAAACCGAAATAGGATGGCGAATCCAGCGTGAACAGCATCTACCATATACAATACAAGGAATGAATGTAATCAGATATCTGGTAATATCATATTACTTATTCAACCGCTAATATTTGGATTTCACTATATATCTAGTAAATGACATACCACGCCGCTTTCTTTCTCCCTGATCACCACAAACACTGCATTCTGTCCAGTCTCCCCAGCTTGTGGAATATATAAGGTTATCTGTGGCCGCTGTATAGAATATATCATACTTAGTAGTATAAGGTAATGGTGTTTTGCTTTGACATCTTCTCATGTTTTAATTGACTTTATTCATAGATGGAAATTATGGTGTACTTTGAAAAAAAAATTATTTCTGAGAGTAAAATGTTATACAGACTTAATTCTCAACTAGTTAATTTGCCCCTGTTTTCACCAAAGTTTCTGACTTTAAATGATCGCAATCTACATCTAACTTGTAAACTTTGACAGCAGGGATACAGATATCACAAGCTTCTCAAATATTTAACAAATTCTATAACCATTACAAAGATTTAACGCAAAAATACGGCTGTAAATGTAGACTTTTATGCAAGTAATATCACATCCTACGTTCTATGGGAACATTTTGCATTGCACTCATCTTGTCTTTCTTCAAGTTTATTGACAACGCAGTATTCAATCGTCAATACTGGCTTTATGACATCTAGTCCTTTAAGGCTTGATAATTTATCATCAGGGATCTCACCCGAGCTTGCCTTTAGTAAATGCGAGCATTCATTAGAGATGTATCTCCTTTTTGCATGTATTTGTGTTAAATATAGTAATTGTTTTTAAGATATATTCTTTAGTCGGATCGGGTGAATTCTGTTTGATTTTAATGTTTTGTCGGTTGCTGCTTTTGTTTTCTTAGATTTTTGTCCTTTGACCACTCTGTGGGACAGGTTTAACCCCAACATGTGTCTTATGTACATGTCTATTTAAGTCAGGGATTGTGGTCAAAGGTTTGTCTTTGTGTTTAATGTTTTGATAATATTCAGATAAGAGCAGTATTTTATAGCCATACACGATATTTTTATTTGGGACGATTTAGAACTTTTCACAAGGAGTTCCTTGTTGAAGACCTTGTGAGTCCTGTTGATTTTTATATTCCTGGGTTTTTCTCTTGATTTGAGTGCAGTCTCTGACATTTACCCCATATCTAGTCATTTCCATATTAGCAGCGGCTACTCTAAATTACATAAAAAATTATATATTGGCATTTTGAGCTATTTTTTCTCATGTTTATTGACAAGACAGTATTTTGTCTTCGGACGTACATTGATGATATCTGGTGTTAAGAATTCGATATTTTATCATTGGGAACTGCACATTGATGATTTTGTCAGAAAGTGTGTGCATCTTTTGGAGAGATATCTTCATTTTGTGCTTATTGTCTCTCTTAAATTTAGTACTCTTAAATTCGACTTTGGTGCTTTCTTGTATGATTTTAAAGTATGATTTTTTAATCTTTTATTTGTATTAATTTTGTCTTTGGCTTCGGTGTAGGGACTGATTTGGAACCAGCAAAACCTGTTTATATCCCACCATATTGCTCATATGCCTGTCACAGCTCCGGGTCGATGTCATTAGATGAACTTCGTCGTTCACGTCCTTTTTACTATTATTTATTAATTAATTTTATCATTAACAGTTATAGCTTTGAGGGGTTTTGATTTATAGTCGTAAAATAAAAGAAGATGATAATCAAAAATAATAAAATATACCTAAGATTTAAATTAAAATCTTACATTCTGGTCCTCTTAAAGCCTGTTCTGGAAGAGGTTCAGGAAAATGTTCTCCTTTCCTGTCGACTGAAATAATGTTATCAAATATTAGAAATTTAACATTCCTAAAATAGCATTCAACGTACAGTAAACATAGAAAGATCGAAAAAAAAATTAACAAAATGAGGTCTTGTTGAACAAACAAGTAAAGTTCGGAAATGAAGACACCTATTTTCATTACCACGAAATTTTTAGTACTAAGAACTATTAAAAGTTCAGTTAGTTGTAAAATGTCTTTCTATTGTTCCCTGGGAATTATCACATTTTTAACAACTATCATCCTAAAAAACAGAGGAATCTAAAACATTTGTTGACTAAATAATAATCCAAAATATGTTACTTTGGTCTTGATCTTGTCCTGCAAAACCCATGTAGGGTTTTGTAGCCTACAATTTCGCACAAAGTGATGAAGATCTAAGGGTTTTCTTTGGCCCATTCTCTAGTTAACATTTCTAGATTAAGTAGAAATTGTTTTCCAGTTATTTATGAAGTCTTATCCGCTGATTTTGCAAATAATCACGATCAATATATTTCCAAATTTAAAAAATCTTGATAGTTAAAACATAAAATTGCTCGCCAAGGCTAGACTTTGATCTTAAGTTGGTACCACAAAACAGCCAACACCAAAAACACTAAATATTCTGTATCTCCTTAAAGCTTGTTAATGTAAGCATTTTTCTAAATTCTATGCGAATTACCAAAATATATGTAATGTTATTAGCAAACAGAATGAAATAACACCTACATCGACAATTGATTTTTAACCATAAAACTATAACTGTTGACAAAAAATAATTATTTTTTACTTACTTCTTCTCAAGGGAATGTCGGTTTTAAACATGACTGTAAAATAGAAGAAAAATGTCTCTTAGAAAATATGTCGACGCATTGTGTTATATTTGAAATGAATAGCCCGTTACTATATTGCTTTTACGAATAAATCTGCATTTCTAGAAACCATTTGTAGGCAACACATTTATTCTCAAAAGACGAAATCACATTATCTATGCAATTTTAAAGATGAAAATAACTAAATTAAGGTATTGTTTTATATCCAGTTTTGTAACCCATATACTCATGGCAGGGGAAGCAGGAATATTGCCAGATAAATATGGGAAGTTTACAATAGGAAAGTTGAAGTCATCCCGTTTGTCGTAAATCTTAGAAACAAGATTTCCCTCTAGGTCAATTTCGAGGAATAAATCTGGAAATGAGGCAGATTTTGTTGTGTCTGTGTTCTTAATTTCTAATTCGCTAGGATACATTTGGTCGAGATGTTCACTGAACGTAGGATTATTCAATGACAAAACATCATGGTTGTGGCGAAAATTAAAACTAACGGTTTTGCAAATTTCTTTTTGTTATTTCGCAGGAGACCCTGAATGAATTCTGCTTCATACGAGTACAAAAACAAGTCGGCTGGTAGGGGCGCAGAATTTGTGCCAATTGGAATGCCAACGGTCTGTTGAAAAACTCGCCTACCAAATGTGTACGTCTCAAAAGAGGAGACCCATACGACTATGAAAGAAGGCAAGGAAATTCATACTATTTAACAAGCAAAGGATTTACGTGCCAGTAAACCACTGGGCGAATCACTAATGTCTAGTCTTATCCGGATATAGCAAATGACATACAGTGGAGGTTTGATGTAGGATTCTGGAATCTGCTTTGAGTTTTTGCTTATTGGAAAACACGATGTCCTTATGTTTGTTAAAAAGAACATAATTTTTCTCGTGAAGTCGTGCCTTAAATAGACTTCCATAAAATACATGTAGAGACTTTTTAAATTTGCAATTTATCCGATATTGTCTTATTAACAGATGGTTTTTAATCTCCATAGACGTTTATAACATTTCATAAATGAAATAAAAACTATTTTTGCTTTGGCATTTGCTAGGCAACAATGCCTTTCTTCTTTCCACTATTTTTTGCTTACCATCCACATGATAAAATACTCTAAATTTATCTGCATTGTAAAAGAAATCTCGTAAAGCATATACATCCATCGTCTCTTTAACAGCAATATCAGCTGTTCTCATGTTGTGACAGAAATATGTTCCTCTATCCTCTGAAAGAAAAAAAAACTCCCAGATAGGCATTTGTGAATAATTAAAGATAGATAAACCAATGATACCAATATTATGACATTTTTCGCAGGTCAGCCTAGCTCGCAGTATAAAAAGGTAAAAGGTTGACCCCATGGAGATATTGTGTTAGACCAAGCAAAACAAAATTAAAGCTATAACATAAACGAAATGTCATTCGTTGCAATCACCCTATATGAACAAATTTCAAAATGTATAAACTGACAATTAATTTCTGTTAAAGTATAGCTCATTTTAATACATTAAAGAGAGAATTTATCAGAACCTAGTTCCTTACCATGCGTAATATTCCTGATATGGAGGTTAAAATCCTCATCTATGTAAACTCTATTTTTCTTTTCATCATCATGTCTGTCTAAGCCAACTTTGAGAACCTTGAAGAATCTATCTTTAATCTTATCTCGGTAGGCTCGTTTCCATTCTATTGTAGCACCATATACCTCATGGTCTCCACTAAAATTAAAGCAAGTGGAGGTAATGCTGAATAGTTGCTTATTAAAGGTTCACATTCGGTTTATTTTCATTATGTAAACTTGAAGGAGTCAGAAAATTCACATTTTAATTTGATATTTGCGATCAACAGCCTTTTTTTATATTAAGAATGCAGGAATGATAGATATAGACTATAAAGGGTCAGACTATTTCAAAAAAGTTACAAAAACAATGAACAAAAAACAGTAACATCAATTAACAGACTTGAATGAATTTTATGCTGCTTTTGAACTTTTATTTTTCAGACACAAATGCACTGTTGATCAAGGTGTAGCAGTATCTATACATAATACTAGCGTGTCTCCAGTAATAGAAGCTGGTTTGTGTTATATTTATTTCATAGTTTGTCCTTTTATGATTTAATAGAAATTGTTTCTAACTGTTATCTAGATCTCAAGCATAACATCCATAAGATATCTCTAACCATCTTCGATATAATATCAACGTATTCCCCCGTTGAATGTCAAATTATTTGGAACGGTCAACTAGTCAAGTGTTCAACCCTTTAACCCAAACCCCTACTGAATCCGTTTCTGCAATGTGTTAACAATGACTTCTCTTCCGGTCAGTATATTTTACATTTAAATTACATTGTAGTTGTATTTTTTTAGTGTCTTAATACACTTGTAGTTTGATAAAATATTTATGGGAGACCACTTCGATGCCAACGGTTGGCATGCTCGCCTCGAGTGCGGAAGGTCGTGGGTTCGATTCCCGGCCGGGTCAAACCAAAGACATTAATATTGGTATTTGCTGCTTCTCTGCTAAGACGCAGCATTTAGGAGTAAGAGCAAAGACTGACCAGTGATTGAGCGCACGGTGTTGGGGCACTATACGTAACGTAATTTTACAAGAATCAAATAACAACGTTTCAAAATTTCGTTTAGAATCATGTATTTTAATGACTTTTTTTGTGTGCGTTACGTGTCTTGCTTTTATATAATAATTTTGTGCGTTTGTAGGTTTTTGCTATTTCACTGATCAATATTCGGTTTTAATATTGATTAAAAACAGAATTTATTTAATTGATGTAAGAGACGTAAATTGCGTTTTTCATTGTAAAAAACGTCGGAAATTGTCAAAATCGTCAGGTGGGACAAAATGCCTAGACACGGAAAATTTTTAATAATTTAAAACATAAGAATCATTTGAATATCGTTTTTGTATATTTTTTCTTTTGGAAAAACCGCATATTGGAAAACATTTCATTTGACCATAATTTAGACTAGTTTACTATATGTTCGTTTAATAGTCGCATGATTTCCTAAAACAATAAATTTTGACAGTTTTACTTTTATACAAAAGAAAAAAAATCACCATTCTTTATCTTAATATAAAATTAGAAGAAAAACGCATTTTCAATCTTTATTCCGTTTTTGGTTTATATTGATATAGATAGTTATACTAACTTACCAAAATACAGTATCTTGCATTTCCAGGCACGATATCTATACCATCTTATTGATGAATTGTATTAAATTCAATGTCGTCCAAAAAATAATGTATGAAATATATCTCTTTTTGTTTTTCATCTAAGAGAATCAAACGAATAAAACAGAAATCTCGAGTAAAAATGTACAATTGTATCATTTTGTCAGCCATTATATGATTCAACATTTTTTCAATCGCATGTTTTTCCAGGTACGATTAAAGGCATTTATAATAAAGATTTTGCAAAACCCTGAATATCTTTTCAAAGCTGAAGTTTATAATTAAAAAACTAGGACTTTGGATTTTGACAGAATTATACATAAAAGACGAAATTTTCAACTCAAAAAGTAAAGTTAAATATTTTGGACTGCCATTTTGATTCAAAATTTTACCATCACAAGTATTTCCAGGCACGATTAAAGGCATTTATAGTAAAGATTTTGAAAAACCTTGAATATCATTACAAAGCTGAAGTTTATA
>JAULBM010049285.1:0-10574 GCA_032357055.1 Geukensia granosissima | reverse complement strand
TTTTCGTCGAGATATCAACTTTGATGCACTTTTTGGGTTGATTGAAGGTCATATTTCGAATAACCAATAACCAACAGACATAGTGAAAATGACTTTTTTCGTCGAGATATCAACTCTGTTGTACTTTTTGGGTTGATTGAAGGTCATATTTTGAACAACCAATAACAAACAGCGAATAACCAATAACCAACAGACATAGCGAAAATGCCTTTCTCCGTCGAGATATCAACTTCGGTGCAGTTTTTGAGTTGATTGAAGGTCATATTTCGAATAACCAATAACCAACAGCGAATAACCAATAACCAACAGGGAATAACCAATATTCGATATCGAATAACCAATAACCAATAACTTGTCAAACGTCGAACCATTTTATTATTAACTTATTAATTTTTTTTGAAAAACCAATAACCAATAACCAACATACTTGATCTCGGTAAAATAGCAGTGTAACGGCCACGCTTAACCACCTTACATGGCCTACACATGAACACGGAAAAAGCATCTGCCGGGTAACAATGATATGCTATATCACAGCACCTTGTTGTAATTGATCCAAACCTGTACCTTGTCCATTGCATTTTCTCCACACGAGTAACACCAATCCATTCCAATATCAAACAATTCCACAAGAACAAATTACTTTAAAGTCAGTTTCTCTCCACACACAGTGGTTTTTTTTCGAATTTACTGCCACATTCTGTTGTCAGTGAATGTTCCTTGATTGGCTTGAATTAGATAAAAGTACTGATCCAGGGTAAGAACATCTAGACACACACTTTCGGCATGTAAATACTTGTACATATGTTATTTGCATCTTTTTTTTAATTATAATACTTTGTTTCTTACTGCACATATATTTTTTTATTTTAAGTCTGTTGGCGCAGCACCGAGGAGTAGTCATCAATTATGATGGATCGTTGTACAATGTAAATTCGACTTAATTAGATAAAATGTCCTTGAAATTCAGTGCTCACGGGTCGTCTGCCGGAGTACAAATTGTAAATATCGAATGTAAACTGAATATCGTTTTTAAAGTAATGGTGTTCATCAAACTGAATAAACTATATTGTAGTAGTGGCTAATACTAGGTGCATCACTGATCAAGGGTGCGTTTTTTTGGGTGAACCTGATACATGATTCCAGATGATTTTTATGTTTACCCGTTTCTTTTAAATGTAACAGAAACAAGATTTCGAATCATGTTGAACATAAGAGACCAATGACTCAAATTAAAATCATAACCAAAATTAGTTTGTTGGAACATAACGTCTATTTTAATGGTTTAAACATGATTTGGATTTGCTTAATCGTGATTCGAAGCACGTTTCAGATTTAGGTAAAAGAAACGCAACCCAGGGTGCGGTTTTTTTACGTGAATCTGTATCATGATTCCAGTTAATTTTTATGTTTCATCGCTTTTTTTAAATGAAACAGAAATAAATTTTAGAATCATGTGAAACCTAAGAGACTAATGATTCAAATTGAAATCATAACATAAACCAGTTTGTTCAAAGATTCCGTTCTTTAAATGGTTAAATTATAATTTGGATTCGCTGAATCGCTATTCTGAAACATGTTTCAGATGCAGGTAAGAAACGCACTCATGGTGCATTACACAATGACTAGTTACCTGTAGGCTGAAAACTTTCCAGTACTTTTGTTACCAGTAGATCTGTTTACAAATTGTTTCATCTACCCAGTGGTAACAAGTCGATCCGTCCCCAAACCATATCCGTCCCAAGTCGTTCCGTCCCTAAGAAGTTTCGTCCCCAAAAATAACAGTCGATCCGTGGTATGTCCTGGATTGCTCATGGTTTTGTGGGACAGTTTGTGAGGCGTTCATCGCACTCGTCGCAACTTCGGTCGAGTCCGTACCCTCCTTAAACCTCGTCTGTAGTACGTAAGCTTCCATTAGATCTACTTTCGGAAATCTTCTATGTAAAGGTATATAATGTTGCCATTCTTCTACGTGGAGGTATTTAATGATGCTATTTCTGGTACTATATTAAACTCGGATATACACTCATTGGTGACACGGTCGACTTCCGGCGAATTAATGTAGCGCGTAGACACATATCAAATCTCGTAGTACAGCCGAGGGATTGAGGTAGAGTAGCGGAGTCACCCGAGGTTTGCCGATTGGCGTTCATCGAAGGTGACATACCTGTGAAGAAAAGGGACGTCACGAGGCGTAAAGAATGCGTTCGGAACAAGATTTTCAATGGAGAAATAATGATAAATCCAATTGATTCCGAATAAAAATACGGGGTTAAGACACACAAAAGATAAGGATATTAAATTAAACGTGATCAAATCTAGCATAGAACACCTAAGTGAGAGATAAAATCTCACAGTTCAAAGGGACAATACAAGTTTAAAACTACCTAAAAAATAAAACGAATAGGAACAAAGCTAGCGCTTGGAATCCACGAACAGCAACGGGATCAGGTGCTCCGTAAGGGTATGCATCCTCTATCTTGCTCGTAACACCCGTCGTGGAATCCATTAACTTTAGTTTAGGTTGACGCCAATCCGAGAAGAGGTCATCTTATTGATGTATTACCGGTTACAGGTCCATAACTAGTTGAGATACAGTGACAAAAATACTTTACAGAATATTGCCACATTAACGCATGCAAATATGTAACATTTGATACTTGCTTGCAGCTAAAAACGAAAACTGGTTGATTTAAGCAGACAAAAATGCCCGATATTTTTTCTAGAAAACCATTGATTTGCCCTTATAAACATCATCATAACTGATAATTTTCATTTCATCGGAAGTGACTAGACCGGATATGAGGTCACTGGAAGAATGCATGCGCGTTTAACAGCATGTCAAAATTTTCTAGCAATTTTTTGTTTTTTCAGGAATTTTGTCTTAATCTACGTATTTTCGGAGTGATTCTGATTTTTGGTGTGATAAGCCTTTACTATAATAGTAGACCTTTTCTGTGCATGCGTCCTACCATCTTTCCCAATAAAAAAGCTGCAGACGAACGACACTGCATACATTTATTATGACGATAGTCTTTGTAATTCTCCAAAAGTCATATTAAATAAGAAATTTTACAATGTAAGAGAACGTTTGATATCAGCTTTGAATATATTATACAATTATTACACATTAGTGATTTTAATACGATGTATTGCTCATAAACATCATATAGCAAGATATAAAAGTGCTAAATTGTTCAGACTACTATCCTCATTTTTATGATCTCCGGTACTGTCTATGATATGCTTAACCCTGAGTTCGTTATTACTTGGCAAATTAATTAAATAAATAAATACTACGTTTCAGAAATAATAGTATTATTATTAAATAAAATAAATCAGTCAGATACAGAAATACAATAATCAGTAAATTGTCGAATGTGAATGTTTGAGCAGTGTTATTACCTCAATGAGCGATCAGCTGTTCAGATTCAAAAAGCACACTAAAACTACGCACACGTTTGTTTATATAGGTATCTGATTACGTAATCAGTACACTACAAAATAGTACGCTACACATCAAGTTCAACGTTACCGTCAAGTTTGTGTAATTAACGAAAACGATGGATATGGGAATAAATACACAGAAAGAACTTTAATTACAATGTTTCTAGCATATAAAATCAGGTAAGAATATGTTTCCATTGTAATTTAGGCCGGCAAACAAGCGAACAATCACAACATGTTAAGGAATCACACAAATTCGCGGATTTTACTTACCGCAAATGGAGGAAAATATGAAAACATCAAACAAAGTCAAATACATGACCTTACAGCCTTATAAATGTACACAATTGATCATACGATCTTATAAATGTTAATGACCCTAAACGATCCGACGATCTAATAAATGTATATAACAGTGCCTTGTTCACAACACCCATCAACAGCTAAAGTAAATGGGTTTTTTGTTGATTTTGATTGAGTAATTACACCAAAATGCAGCTTATCTGGAGCTCTGAATGTTAGACTGTAAATTTTTTTAAATTCAATTAGCATGTTATAATACTTAATATTTTCCTTAAGTGTCATTTCAATAATATTTGTGAACATAAATCTCTAGTCTTTTGATGACTCCTCTTTTGAAGGTGTTTGATCATTGGTCAAAAGTTTGCTTTAAGTGACTGAGTATCAGCTAAAAAGATAATAGCTTTGTTTGAGTATTTATTGTTTTTATCCACCTGCTAAGTTTAAGGTGGATCAGACTATCTGTCCCTTGATCGGCAACTTGAAATACATTATAAACACATACCCTCCTAAATCCTTTAATGGAATTCATTGAACCTTTCAACAAACATAAGACACAATGCACAGATATACATACTGGGAGGAAAGTCATAACAAAGAGTGGTATTCCACACTTGTTACTTCTTATCTTGAAAAAAGTGTTCAAGTAACCTTGAAGATGTACACTGTCCTTGACATTTTCTCTGTTTTTCATCTTTATAAATTTTTTTTTTCAGAGAAGAGTTGAGAAGATGGTTTATGCAGCAGGAATTGGATTTATTTCGATTTCGTTTTTTGAGAGAAAGTGCTGAAAGCCGGGATGAATTTCTGAGAGAAAACAGTTTAAATTATGAACCAGTAAGTGACTTTTAAATACATGAAATACAATTTTTAAGCCAGTAAAATATTTTTTTTTTGGTAGGGTGATGAAGACTGTACCAGGGTCAGAAGGCAAGTATAAGATTGTAACAAATGATACACAAAGACCAACAGGGATATTAAAACTTCCAACACTACTACAGTTACTTAAATGGAATATACCTAAAGAGAAAGCTTCCAACCGTATCACACCCACTTTAATGGAATATCCTTAAAGAAAAAGCTTTCAACCCTATTACACTCTCTTAAATGGAATATCCCAAGAGAAAGCTTATGACCCTACTACACTCACTTAAGTGGAATAGCCCAAAAAAGAAAGATTTCGACCTCACTATACTCACTTAAATGGAATAGCTCAAAAGAGAAACTTTCTGACCCTACTATACTTACTTAAATGGAATATGCTTCAGACCCTATTACACTTACTTAAATGGATTAGCCAAAAAGACAAACAAAGCTTATTTTGATTTATACACGACACATTTTATACCAGTAAATATTAATAGTGTTAATAGTAAAATTCATTAATAAAAAAATTTTGTAATTTTGTTTGTATTCAGTCTTAGAAACTAACTTTTAAGTCAATGTAGACCTATCTCAATTTTACATAGACCGCTTAGAGTATTCTTTGTAAAATTTTTAAAATTTTACATAGACCTACACAAATTTACATAGACTCTGTCCGTCGGTCTACTGCTAATTTCTTTCACTGTGTATTTATAGTAATTTTTGTCAGGAATTGGCTACTATTTTGTACAAATGACTGTAAAGTAAACCTTTCCCTTGAATACTTGATAGGCTTTAACCGTAGAAAAAATAGTTTCAGAAATATCTGTATTCTAGATAAGAAATTAACAGAAGCCTAAAGGAGACTCGCAGGAGTAAATTTCAGTAATACCTCAAATATTAAACTGAAAGCAAGATCATACATTGTGTATAACAGTTTTAATGTGGATTACACAGCTTGAGCACACAACATCAGGAATAATTTCTGAAAGGCAAATGTGTGGTTTTCAACAATGTGCAAAGCTCACCGTGTTCACATAGTCAAAATAATTTACTGTTATACAGATTTCTTTTGTACATTATACCAATGCAAATTTGAAACGGCAATCCAATTTTATTTCTGAATCAGGTTTGTGGCTTTATTTAAAGATACAATATTTATCTCAAATATTAATATTATATACTGATTTTGTTGTAGATTAGTGATAAATTAAAGACAGAGCTGGACTCAGAACTGCGAGCTGCAGCAGGAAGTAAATCAGGTGTGGTGGAACTGTTTGAATATTTTAAGGTAAAAAGCAGTACTGTAAATGCAGAAACTATTGTGAATAATGCGACAGGCTTGTAATCGCAATAATAAGAACTCACATTCTGCAATATTCTTTTTAGCTCACCTGGGCCAAAGGGCCAGGTGAGCTTTGGTCATCACTTTGCGTCCATCAGCATCGTCGTCGTCTGTTAACTTTTCACATTTTCATCTTCTTCTCTGAGACCACTGAACAGATTTCAACCAAACCCAGCAGAAATATTACTAAGGTAAAAATGCCACGCATGTGACACGTGTGAAATCATGCATGTGTTACATGCGTGACACACATGTGTCACATATGTGATTTCCCACACATGTGTCACATGCGTGGCCACACATATGTTTCACGTGCGTGTCATGCATGTGACACATATGTGATATATGCGTGCCACGCATGTGTCACAGGCGTGTCATTTCACATGCGTTTCACATGTGTGTACTGTATCACCCAAATACCTCATTTTCAATCAATTTATATTCCAACTTAAAAACATTTGTAAAAAATGCGTAAATTTACACGCATTTATCACATGCGTGACACACATGTGAAACATGCGTGTTACCATATACGTGTCACATGTGTGGCATTTTTCGTCTCATTCACATGCGTATCACATGCATGTGAAACACATGTGTTACGCATGTGTCACATGCGTGGCATTTTTGCCGGTGTATATGTCAATGTTTGTTAGAACGGGTAATTACATTATAAAAACTGTCTGCCGTATTCTTATAAAATAGTGTTTATTTTGTAGATTGAAATAAGTGCAAGTAAGTTGCAATGATACTTTTCAACAATCACGATGTATTTTATGCTGCGCCGAGTTTTTAAATCTTTTCGTGGATTTTAGATTGTAAAGTCAACCATTTGTTTGTCGGAAGTGGCTCTTTGCATGCGCTAGCGCGAGAGCGGGAGGGGAGCCGCGTAATAATTAAGTAATTAAACTAGGATTAGATAACATGCAAAAAATGGTTTGAGACGCAATTGAATGGAAATTTAAAAGTAATTTTTCTTATATGAATCACAAGAGATGGTCCGAACAAAATAAATGGGCACAATTTTTTAAATTACTTTATCTTGGTCAAATTAAAGCGCCCCCGCCCAAAACGAAGATGACCGACCCTCAATGTTTAATCTCCATAGAGAAATTTAGGGACAGATAATAGTATGTAAAACGTTATTTCATAGCGTTAAACATAAACCGTTAAGTGTGGAGTAATTCTTTCGTTTGATTAAAAGTAAATACAAATAAGGGAGAAAAGAACAGACTATTTATAAAGCTCGGAAATAACACTCCACAAAAGCCTAACATATGGTATAGTTAAGAAATAATTCTGGAAGCCGTGAATTTGTGGGGGATTGTACCATGGGTAGGAGGTTTTTATGTAAAATTTTAGCCCGAGCGATAGCGAGGGATAAAATTTACACAAAAACCGACTACCCATGATAAAATCTACCACAAATTCACGGCTTCCAGAATTATTTCGATTCTATTAGGACAAATACGGTAAATATGTAAAGAACGATTCTCTAGGTCAGTGATTTCAGAATTGGCTGTTCCATCTAACCCCTGTTTTCTGATGAATGTCATGAGTGTAAAAAATAGGCGGTTTCCATAAAAAAGATCAAAATTATCATTTAAATGACACTTTAACTTTAAAAAATAACAACAATCTAACAAATAGAAAGATTATGTAACAATAACAAATGAATAATGTTTATTTCCGTACATGTCAGTTTCTGCTTTCGTTCTGCGATTGCGCAAAAAATATTCTACCGGTGAATAGATCATTATTTACAAAGGAAGTACGTGCACTCATAATAGAATTATTTATTTGTTTGGGGTTTAATGCCACTTTTAACAATATTTCAGTCATATCGCAGCGGTCGGTCAGTTTTACAGGTGGAGGAAGCCAGAGTACCCAGAGAGAACCACCAAACTTGGGCAGGTAACTGCCAAACCTTATCACGTGTGATGGCAGTTAAACTCAACCTTTTTTTGTATGGTACAAAGTCAGACGCGAACTCACGCCGTATAAGTGGTAGGCTACAGTGATCTGTAAAGGTAAGTTTAAATCAACTACCTAGACCAATCAGCCACCCAGGCTCCTCATCTGGTTGTTTAAATGTGTTTTTTTCATAAAAGAATTATACACCAATTAGAACACTGACTGCTAAAACTAAAACTGACAGTAAAGTAATTTTATTTTTGGTTAGATGTACATATCAGGTACATGTTAATTTTTTGTTTTTTTCTCACTAAGTACAAGTTGATGTACATGTATGCATCACTTAAAACGAACCTAGTACAAACATTTTATTTTTAGTTTAAGTAGCATTCTTTATAAAATTCATGCATTATCAATGGTGAAGTGATACACGGTGTGGAAAAACCCACCAATCTGTTGTTGATTTTTCAGACTTTGTACCTCATATGATAATACAATTACAGCCATTTCTAAGTCAAAGCTTGTACTTTTGAGAAAATCATACATATATATCTCTAAGAAATAAAAACTAAATCAAGAACAATAACTCTTTCAAATGGTCATTTTCCTGTACATTCTGAGTATTTTTATCTCAAAAGTACACGACTCAAATGGGAAACCAAGGCTGGTTATGTATACAGGAACAGACCCTGACTTAAAAACAAGTTTAAATTTGTTAGATTTTTCAATATTGATGAATCACCCCCGCATGATTTTTATAAGGACTGGTACTGTAAAATACCTTTAATGTCTTTACTGATACGTTCAGTGGTTAAATCTTCCCCTTCTGTATTGTTCATTGGACAGTAGATAGTATCCCCCATCTCAGCTCCAGCTTGGTTCTGAGGTCCATACATTACTACTGGACTATTGGTCCTTTCTGGATTATTTACTGGACCATAGAACACTTCAGGGCCCTCCTCCATTTCAAGATAACTACAGGAACCTTGTGATGTGTCTTGTTGAACAACATCTTCGTTTTTCTTTGAATCATTTTGTAGTTGATCTACATTTGAAGTGGGTCCATGTGGAGTGTTTTCCAATTCTGCTACCAAAGGAATGGAGCTTGATCCAATGACTTCTGTGTGGTCAGGTGACATAGCCATTTATTATCTGCAAGATATAATTTGTTTTACAAGTATCAGGTAAGTAGTGTTGCATACTCAAAGTGATCATTAAATCATTCCTATCTTAAATTTGAATTTCTATTATTAAAACTCACCTAACTTATCAATTAAAATGATTTCTATAAAGTCAAAACATTTGCATAAACAACAAACATTTTTCACATCATTTTCTGGTATAATTACAATGTGTACCAAATTCTAATGCCTAGTTTTTGTTAACCATCCACTACAAAAAGACCACAATTTTTAGTCAAAAACATTGGCAATGTTATAACATGATTGATTGATTGATTGCTGTTTAATGCCACTGCGGCAATATTTCAGCCATATTATGGTGGGAACGTTCTTATATCTTCAAATAAAACAAACAGTTAAGACCATATTAAACAAATTATCATATATTTTCATTTAAAAGAATGTTATAAAAAAAACTGGTTGCTAAAGTGTAAAAAACAATTTTCATATCACAGTTCACAACAGTGTTCAAACATGAACATTGCAAACAAAGTTTGCATTCTTTTAATTCTTTTTTTTTACCATCTTAGAGTGGTTGTACTAGAATGGGGATAACTGTTAAGTATTTGAAAAGACACCAAATTAACCAATACAATAAATGTAAGATTTTTCTTCTGTCAATGCATTATCAGTAAGAAATAATTTGCAAGAGACAAATTCCTGATTTGCATGGAATTTGAAATATTTTCAAACACAAGTATTGACCAGGCCGGTTAAAACCAGTGGTTAAAACCGGGGGTGGTTTTAAACCACCCAACCTTGACACCAATACAATGAATTTAGGATTTTTCTTCTGTCAATGCATTATCAGTAAGAAATAATTTGCAAGAGACAAATTCTTGATTGGCATGGATTTGAAATAATTTTTTTTTCTGCACTTTCCAGACAGGTATTCTGGAATGATATTCATTTGCCCTCCGCAACTTCTACTTGACCAAAAAGAAATACTGAAATTTTCCTTGTATATCAAAACTGCTTTGTTTTCGGAGTATTCATTGTTATAGTCAATAAATTTAGTTTAAAGATTACATGTCTTGTAAAATGGCAATTTCAAAATAGAGATACATGTAAAGCCATAAAAACTGACTTTTGCATAACCTTTGTATTTGCATACATGTGATAGCTCCTAAGTCATGCAGTCTCCTGGAATCAACCCCTCGCAAAATGCAAGTCTAGGACTTGGTAGAAAATTTCCCATATTTATAGACTTTATCAAAATGTGAAAAATGGGCCTATATATCAACTTCCAGTACATGAATTGATTTTACCTTAGGTACTTTCCTGTGTTTATAATAGGCACCATATCAACTGATAGTTACTTGATGATCAAGGGATTTTGTATTGGTTTTGAGCATTTAAGTTATAAATCTAATAAATTGTTTGTTAAATGGTTAAGTCTAGACATGGTTGGACATTTGCAATTCATAGTCATTTCACCCTGGCTGCCTCATTGGTATAATTGTGACCTCATTGGTTCAATCCCCAGTTGGGTCAACCAAAGACATTAAAACTGGTATTTGGTG